>JAQJVL010002902.1:0-5000 GCA_035578905.1 Stictocephala bisonia | reverse complement strand
CATTCTTCCCACCACCGATTGTGCTGTACAGTGCGTCCTTACAACTAAATTAAAAGAACACCAAATTTCCATAGAAAAAATAAACCGTACGATAGCAGACAAAGCTATGCTCCAGAGGAAAGTAAATGAAATAAATACAAAAATAACAGAACTCGAGGTGAAGAATTATTATTTACAGAAAAAATATGACATACTACAGGAAGAAACAAAAAAATATGATAAGTTCCTTAAGAGGCTTGGAGGAGAATATAAAATCAAAAAATATACAAATAAAGAACTTGGAGGAAGATAATATTATGCAGTATAACAAAATTGAAATATATCAGAGCGAAATTAAAAGCCTCCTACGTCAAATCAATCTAAAGGATACTTCTAACCCCAAATATACGTCAACATCTTCAATTCCCCTACACAACAGCTATGACACTCCAGAATGACACTCATATTCCTGATGAAACTGAATTTAAAACCATTAGTTATCGCAAAGTACCAAAATCAAAAATTAACAAACAAAAAAATTACAACAAGTTCATCCCGTAAAAATTTATACAAACAAAAACAACAATAAATAGAACAACTGCAGCCCAAACTAAACCATATACAAACATACCATTCTCCATGTATCAGTGGTTGGAGACAGCCATGCTAGAAGCCTTGCTGTACTGATGTCTGAGAGGACTTCCAAGAAGACCACGATCACCAGCTTCTGCAAGCCTGGAGCTGGGATACTGAACATAATACCCACCTCTATGGGAACAGCTGAATCCGATACTAGCTGTGTAGTACTACTCGCCGGGACCAACGACGTTGCGGATGGAAGACAGAACTATATATTTAAACACTTTGAGGGAATCATTAAAACATATAGAAAGACGTCAAGTGCTATCGTTTGTTCCCTACCACCAAGACACGATCTTCCTAGCACCAGTCCCATTGACTTGGCTCTCTGAAGTAAACTACTACATAGAAGAAGTTTGTAGTCGTCATGAAGGTATAGAATGGCTGGATATAAGTAGCATCGGCCAGAAACACTACACTGCCCACGGCATGCACCCGAGAAAGAGTGGAAAACGTCTACTAGGTGAACTCTTAATGGAGAAGTTAGCCTGTTTGCCTCCACTACAAAGCGGCTGTCCTCACGCAATGGGCACCTCTTCTAATACAGAGACGCCACCATTCAGCCCAACCACTCTTCCATACGAGACCTTCGCCGAAGCAGTCAGACAGAACTTATCATACAGACATTTTATTAAGAGTGATAGTAGTGTAGATCCCAACCCCAGTAAAACAAATAGAACAATTTTTTAGGGACACCTCTTCAATTTTCCGAGCAAAATTAATTGACTCAAGCCCCATGTCTTCAAAATTTGCTAAACAGACAAAAACAATAAAAAATGATGGAATCGTTTTGCTACATCAAAATTCACAAATAGCAACTAACAAATTAGACGAACTAACTTTGTTAAATGATGAACTGGAGCTGGATGTACTCCTTTTAACAGAGCACGGTTTCAATGAAAACAATATTAACGATTTAAAAATTAAAAATATTGAACGAGTCAATTCATATTGCAGAGACATCCATCGATGTGGAGAAGTTGTAATATTTGTTAAATGCGGCATAAACTTCACACCAATGATGTTGAAGAATATAATAGAAAAAGATCTGGCAGCCACCGGAATTCAATTAAAAACTAAGAATTCACAACTTACAGTCATTGGGGTTTACAGGACGCCTAGTGGAAATTTAGAAAACTTCTTTTCAAATTTTCATACCATACTTAAATCAATTACTAAGAAACATTCAAAATTCATAATAATGGGAGATTTTAACATTGACGTGCTCGATGTTATTAGCTACATAACAAAACGATTATCAGGTCTATTAACGTATTTTGGTCTAAAGTGATCCATTAATGATCCCACGAGAGTCACCACCGTTTCAAAAACTGCAATAGATAACATCATTACAAACGTATCAGATGTAAAAGTAAGTGTGGCCAACACAGCAATTGCAGAACAAACACTATGGCCAACAAGCCATTATTAGTAATTGTAAACTGGCAAGGGAGAATATATCAAAAAGAACAATAAGGGACTCTAGGCACAAAAATCTGTTGCACTTGCTATCTGCGTTGCAAAGGGAGAGATGGGATTTTCTCAATTCAAATGATCCTGTCGAGTTACAATTTGAAAAGTTTCAAAATTGTTTAAACTATCATTTTAATGTGAACTGCCCAGCAAAGACAATCAAATTACCACCAAAAAACAATAAATGTAAATGTATTACCAAAGGTATAATCATTTCAAGTGAAAGAATCAAATTGCATTCAAAAATATCACATGACACAACAAATTTGAATTTCAAAATCTTTTTTAATAACCATAAAAAAGTGTATAAAAAAGTAATTAGGGCGGCAAAAGCCTACGATGTCAATAAAGCCATTATATCTTCAAAAAATATTTCAAAAACCGCCTAGGTGATTATTGATAATAAAGTTTCATGAAAAGACAAACAAATCCAACTTGAAATTTGTAATGAACATATTTGTGATAGCCAAAGAATTTCGGAAGAGTTCAATTCCTTCTTTTCTTTGAAAGGAATTAATCAGGGACCGCACTTACAGTTAGGCCAAACTCCTGTCCCCTCAAGACGGAGTCCAGCAGCCTCTATGGTATTGGCCCCAGTTACGGAACAAGAGATTGAGAAAGTAATTAGAGAAATGGCACCTAAAAAGTCAATTGATGTGAATTAATGTCTACATGGCTTCTAAAAAATGCTCAACCCATATTTATAAACTTCTGAAAAATCTGTTAAATATCTCTTTTTCAACCGGAAATTTCCCTTCCATATTAAAAACTGCAAAGGTGACACCAATTTTCAAAAAAGGGGATCCAGCATCAATTCAAAATTACCGATCTGTTTCAATTTTGCCAATAATAAGTACAATCTTTGAGAAGCTATACTTATCCCGTATAGTAAGCTTCTTAGAAAAATACAATCTCATTTCGAAGGATCAATTTTGATTCAGGAAGGGTCGATTAACAATTGATGCAGTCGTGAATTTGGTTGAGAAAATTTTAGAGAGCTTGGAGAATAGAAAGGCCACACTTAGTGTGTTTCTGGACCTCTCCAAGGCCTTTGACTGTGTTGACCACACAATTCTTCTTCAGAAAATGTATGCTCACGGAATCCGAGGAATTCCACACGAGTGGCTTGAGTCATATCTTAATAATAGGTCACAAATTGTTCAAATATATGAAGTACGATCTGGATTTAAAAACCTATAGTATGGAGTCCTACAGGGATCAATTCTTACCCCCCTCCTATTTTTGATCTATGTAAACGAAATTGGTTCATCACTGCAGCATGGGTCACTCGTGTAGTACGCTGATGACACGACTGTCTCTTTCTCAGAAAATTCAAATGAGCAATTGGAAGTGCGGGTATTTATCGAAAAATATAATTGCATTCAGCACTTCCAACAACTCAATCTTAATATCAATCTAAAAAAATCAGCATGTATGCAGTTTTGTCTGCGGGCGTCGGACTTGGAAGGAGGTCCGACGGTCATAATAAATGAAACTGAAATTAAAGACAACAATTCAACTAAATTCCTTGGAATGCACCTAGATTAAGGGCTGACTTGGAATGTCCACGTAAAAAATTTGTGTAAGAAATTATCATCAGGGATTTATGCTTTGAGAAACTTAGCTAAATTCTGCCCAACTCAGTTACTGATGACGGCTTATTACGGTTTGATCTACCCTCATATTACCTATGGATTAGTGCTATAGGGATGATGTTAAAACACTAACTTTGACAGAATATTTAGAATTCAAATAATGGCAGTTAGAATCATCCTAAAATTGAATTTCAGAGAGTCGTGTAGGTCAAAATTCAAAGAGTTAAATCTGTTGAAATTACCTTGCCTCTATATTCTTGAGACTGCTACATATGGTAGGTACAAGACTACTATCACTATTAGGCATGTGTTTGCCTACTTATGTATTAATGGTTTGCCTATTAGGGTCTTCATGGGTTTGACTAGTAATGTATTCATGGGTTTGCCTAGTAAGTTCTTCGTGGGTTTGCCTAATAAGGTCTTCATGTGTTTGCCTACCAAGGTATTAATGTTTTTGCCTAGTAAGGTCTTCAGGTGTTTGCCTAGTAAGGTCTTCATAGATTTGCCTAGTAAGGTTTGCTCGGTTCATCGGTTTGCTATTTAATTATTCATTCCGACACTGTATTCTTTCTTCTTGTTGTCTCCTGTCTTCCATGATGTAGATGGGATTGTGGATGGGCATTGATCTTCTATGTCGAGGGTCAATTAGTTCTGGGAGGATACAATGTTTGTAAAGTTTCTCTAGTTTTCCAATCATTTCTTTTTCCTAGAAATCGTCGTCCCTCTCAATCCGTTGGGCGAACGACAGTGGAGCGCCTGGCAATAACTAATAAAACTGTCAACCAAGAAATAGCACAACTGCGACAGTGGATCACCTGACCTTAAGGCGCTCCACTGTCATACCCTCGCGGGTCCAGTTGACAAGAGTTTGACAAGGGTTCAAAAGCTAAGTGGTCTTGATATCTATGATGAGATTGTGTTTAACTTGAGAGCAATCATATTGTAGGTGAAGCATATGTTTACAAAATAAGCATACATGTAACAGTATTTACATAAGATCTGGGTTCGATTCCCAGGTTGGTTCACAAATGTTACACTTCAAATTACTTTAGAAATAAAAAATCCTTCTGGCATTGAAATTGTAAATATAAGTTACATTAAAATAAGCTGTTATAGTCTGATTTATTGATACGCTTCTAAGTCATAGAAAATGTGTATTGTATGAGACGTAAAATCGTGGATTGATTGGCGTTTGGCGTATTCCTAAGTAACTATTTCTCATAGTCCTTTCTATTAAATCAAGGCTAAGCAGGTTGAACCGTCAATAATGAAGTCATTTGAACAATAACCATTTAATTAAAGAAAAATTGAAAA
>JAQJVL010002901.1:57500-76816 GCA_035578905.1 Stictocephala bisonia | reverse complement strand
AAAAACCGGTTTAGAGATTCCTTAACAATTTAAAGTAACTATTTACAGCAATCAAATTTTAAAAAAGTGCAAAATAAAGGTTTCAAATAAATAAAGTGAAAGTGCTTTCATAAAAAATAAATTGTATACTGCCTTCAAGAGCCATTTTATACAAAACTGAATCTAACTAAGCAAAAGCAAAAAACAAGATACAAAGACATTTGAAAATCGTTGAAAATGATTGTATATGACTATTTCTTAAATAAAATACACATACTACTAGCTTTATAAATGTAATTAACTACACTCTACCATGATACTATCAATTTTGAGTACTATATTAATAGAATAATCAGTTAAATACTTCAACCATATTAGAAATCCATCAAATATTAGAAAGGTCCGCCGTAGTGGGTGCACCCTCATTTTTTTACCAGGACTGTGAGGAAGTGAACATTTTATTTTGTCAACATGTTTTCTTAAAGTCTGATTATATAAACAAGAACCAACCATGTTCAATCTATTGAACATGGTTGGTCAATACCAATACCACTGTACGTGTATGGGTGGGTGGGTGGGTCAATGTCACTGTACGTGTATGGGCGGGCGGGTGGGTCAATGCCACAGTACGTGTATGGGCGGGCGGGTGGGTCAATACCACTGTGCGTGTATAGGTGGGTGGGTGGGTCAATACCACTGTTCGTGTATGGGTGGGCGGGTGGGTCAATGCCACTGTACGTGTATGGGTGGGCGGGTGGGTCAATACCACTGTACGTGTATGGATGGGCGGGTTAGTCAATACCACTATACGTGTATGGGCGGGCAGGTGGGTCAATACCACTGTAAGTGTATGGGCGGATGGGTGGGTCAATGCCACTGTACGTGTATGGGTGGGCGGGTGGGTCAATACCACTACCACTGTACGTGTATGGGTCGGTGGGTGGGTCAATACCACTGTATGCGTAAGGGTCGGTGGGTCAATACCACTACCACTGTACGTGTATGAGTCGGTGGGTGGGTCAGTACCACTGTACGTGTATGAGTCGGTGGGTGGGTCAGTACTATCGTACTAATATGGATACGCGGATGAGCCACTAGCAACACACTTGTCAGGGTGGATGGAATATCAAGAAACAGAGAAGAATAATTCTGGTCATCAAGTTGTACTGTGGGTAGCAAGTGTAATCTCCATTCCAATAAAATTTCCTTATCGGTATCAAATACATAAGGAAGTTTTTATACAAATTGCTTTCCTCACTTTTGTACATTCTAAACGGGAAATCTATTAATTTCCAATGTCTTTTCTAACTTTTCTTGAGATTTTTTGTTTACGAAGTTTCTCTTATTCTATACTCCTCCATCATCTTAGTATTGTAAATCTTTCTTAATTTTCAACACCCATTGAAGCTTCCTTTCCTTTTCTTTCTCTGTCATCTCCATTTTTCATTTCATTTTACCTTTTTTTGTGCACAGCATTTTCCCATTCGAAAGGAATAAAGGATGGGAATATAGAAACTTAGTTCTGTATTTACACTAACTAAAACAATTATTACTGTAAATTGTTGGGACTTGTAGCTAGATTTACAGCCAAGTTTTTTTTCTGTCTGATTTGCTTGTTTGCATTGATTCATATCCTCAAAAGTTAAATTGTCACGCCACTATTCCAAAAGAAAATTTTAGAACAAGTGTATGAACTTTTAAATATTTTTAAATGTTCATTTAAATAAGAATAGTCATTTTGAGTCATAAAATGTGGGTTTCCACCTATACTCAATAGCACATAGTTTTGCAATGCAAATTTATATCACTTAACTCACAAAAATGTATTCCTAATGTTTGATCTTATTTGTCCCATCTTAATATATACTGTTTGGTATGCATTGGCATAAGTCAAATTTTGAATGTTTTAATTGTTGTTTGTTTACAACCAATGATCAGCTGATTAGTTTGGAAGTTGAGTATATCAATGTATGGTTCATCAGCATTTACATGAACAGAATATATTATTAAGATGAGTTATAAGTTTTATATTATTATAGATTTTGGATTACTACTTTGGATGTCCCATCTGTTACACACAAAAATTAACAAAATAAATTTTTTTAATTATGTTTTGGATGAAAGTAAATAATTAACATATACAACCTTTCTTTCCAAAATTTGCAATAATGTAGTAATACATGTATTTGTGAAAACCTAGTTACAATACCTTTTTTGTAACGGACGGGACATCCAAAGCAGTAATCTAAAATCTATAATAAAATAAAACTTATAACTCATCTTAAAAATATATTCTGTTCATGTAAATGCTGATGAACCACAGATTGATATTCTCAACTTCCAAAACTAATCAGCTGATCATTGGTTGTAAACAATTAAAACATTCAAAATTTGACTTACACCAATGCTTACCAAACAGCTGTTTAGAAACCTCTAAAAAATTTATAAACAATTGTTTTTAAATTTTATATCTGCAGCATTCCATACTAGTACCTTTCTGTTACTTATTTAGTGAGTTACAATTTAAGATATATATTTTAAGTTTTCTCCTTTGAGTATCATTTAAAAAGGAATGGCTGTATAATAAATTTTAAAATTTACGAAATCAAATTATAAAATTAACATAAACTACATAAATTTAATAATAATGAAGCTATTCACATATTTATAACTTTACTTAACGTTTAGTTATTTATATACATGTAGGCCTAACACCAATTGAGCAGGAACAAATTTGTTTTTCATTATTCACATATAAATACTACAATATCGTACAAAAAAACACTAATAATCTTCAAAACGTATGATCAAATATGTAAGTAACTAAAAAGACCAATAAAACGTAAATATACAAAGAAATATACATGCTGTTAATTAAGTCCCGAGACGGCTTAATATTATTTTAACCGTTCAAATTGAGCTACAAAACTTTATATGCTGTTAACGGACATCAGACATTTTTAACACATATTCTGTTGACCGCAACTTATCCAGGGGGACGGTCCACAAGGAGTCGGCGGAAAAGTTTAAAAAGTAGCAAAGGTCAAGTTACATATCAAATTAAAGTTCTTTATTAATAGGATACAATGCCGCAAACTCAACATCAAATGGTTGACTCGCCAAAATGGCTTGTGGTTGAACTTACAAAACATTATTACTGTATCAGCTTTTGTATTTTCTTTAAGGTCACAACTAGATTTAAATTGAACAAATGCAGAAGCTGTCACAAGTTGAACAAAGTAACAAACAAGTTTAATTAACAGATTTAATGCTGCTTACTGTGACTTCTATTCATAGCAAGTGCTTAAAGAGTTGTCTTGGGCATCCTGGCAATGACATGATCTTGATACAAATGATATTGACTGGGAATACTTTGAGCTTCTTATTTTTTTTTTTTTTTTTTATTTTTTACTTCACACGCCAGTTCACATGGGCCTACAGGCCTATGCGTGAACTTTATGTTAAGTACCAACCGTTGGCTCAGTGAGGATTCGAAACTTGGACCTTGCCCTACGCAGTCCGAAGCCTTAGCCACTACGCCGGCTTTTGATTTCTAAGATTGTTTAAACCTTGAGAATGACCTTGATATGCTTTGTCTTTAGAGATTCCTATAGAAAAATCTAGTGTGGATAAATTTGGGGAAAGAGCAAGCCATTAAATAGTTCCTCGTCTTCCCATCCATCTTTGAGGCAAGTGAAGTCCAAATACTGCCTAACGTTATTTCCATAATGTTAATAGCGTTAATTCCATCCTGCTGGAAGAAAATGTTAGGAAACGAGGGCCAACAACAGCTGATTAGTGCTAGTATTATTTGATTTTGCAACATATAGAGAAACGATTCCACGTTAAAATTACCATTGATAAAAATTGGTCCTAGTATTTGATCTTGTATAATTCCTGCCCACACAGTAATGTTGTTTTGTTTCAGTCGTATGCTGCATTATTTGAACTCAGCCAAAACGTCAATAGATGTATGTATATATTTAATAACAGTGAAGGATCTATCTGTAGCAATAATTAAAGCTCACAGAAAAGGAGTGAAGGTGAGAGTGATAACTGATGAAGATATGGCCAACGGATCCGGCTCACAGATATTGACCTTTAGACAAAATGGTAATGTTTGTATTTGAAGAAAAATTACTGTTTATTCAACTGACCATTACAACTTTACATTTAACCCTAGATCTATTTTTTTAACCTAATCTGTGATTTCAAGGAACCTGAAAACCTATTTGCATGCACTGGAATGTAACTAATATTTAATGTCCCTTATTTCAAAAACAAAATTATTCTGAGGGATTGTTTAAAAAAAAAAAAAAAAAAAAATAAAAAAAAAAAAAAAATAAGAATTTGGTTCCCTACAAAATTGGATCTAGGGCTTCATTACAGAGTTGTAGATGTTTAAAAATGTTTTCCAAAAATACCAACAACACCGGCTAAACAGAAGATTTGGGCTAGGCTCAAATTTGTTGTTGGATCAAAAATTGCCAAATGAAAAATTTTCTTTTCAAAATTAATATTTCACAAGTTCCTTCCAAATTATAGCGATGTTAAAAATTCAAAAATTGCAGCCCATCAGTTTTTGAGAAGTGAAATCCACTCTAACTTGAAAAGAACTAATCAGACTTTTTCCATTGGAAGTTTAATATTAAATCGATTCAGCTTAACATAAAACACTCAACCAAGCCATTCATGAGTTATCTGCATTGTTGTGTGAGTTTAAAACTTAACTACTTAAGGAAGCTTAAGACTCAATTTTCTGAGATCTAAAAAGTCTTAGTTTTTCCTAAAAAATCCAGCTATATTATTCTGTTCATGAATTATCGAACATCTCTTATATCTAAGATTATAAATTCATTTCTATAGGTTTCATGAAACCTATTGTAACATTATTGTAAATGTAAATTCTTGTTCAAACCACATACACTAAGATCTCGGATTTAGAGCCCAACTGTCAAGATTGTGGCTAAATTTGGATAGTGTTTTGTTACAAACTATACTCAATTTTTGCTTGAAATTAGTTTCATTAATTAAAAAGTTAAATGGCAAATACGTTGGGTCATCAGCTGATTCCTTTCAAAATTAGTTTATCAAATTTGAATGGAAACCAGATTGCAGTTGGATTTAAAACGAATATGGTACAACCCTTTTCAACTATCACCTTTCTTCAACAACTCAAAATTTAAGAAATAAATTTGAGGCTTGGTAAAATCTTTGTGGACCTTTTCAAGACTTAAAGTTCTTTATGAGGTCAAATGTGATTAACAATGAATTTTACATCTTCGCTTTATAGTGCTGTGCATTTCAAGAGAATTTGGACATAGAATTTCCCACAGTGATTGTCTTGAATTGTTGACGTAGATCAAAAAATTAAATGTACAAAAAATTTTCAGGAATATTACTTGATGTTTATCTTAATCAGGCATTTTACATTGAGTATTCTGCCATAAATATATTTTTAGTTATTTTCCTTACTTGTTCATATTGACAGAATATTCGCCAGACTAAGAGTACAGGGTTAAGGTGTTGTCAAAATATTGTCTTTGAATCGAACCTAAGCGTCTGTAGGTTCGCATTCCTGCATTCATTACTAAGCCTCCCTTAAATTCTTAGAAATATCTCGATCCAATAGAAATGCTGACCATTAAATGGTTGATCACAAATAATTAAGTAATGGTAATCTTCTTAATTTTATTATTAATAAACTAATTAATAAATAAGTAATCTTCTTACCAAATCGAGATCAACATCACAACACTTAAATCACGTCACTATGATGCCCCGTTGATTGGATAGTTGGCGTTGGTAAAGTAGCAAGGCTTTCCACGTATGTTTAAATCAATATTTTATCCACAAGTATAAAAATATATCAACTGTATTACGTATTTTTTGAGTGCAAAAATTTACGAAATATTTAATTTTTTCTATTAGCTTTTAGTATTTTACTGTGATTTAAAATTTATATTATTTTTCTGGAATGTTGTATGTTACATCTGGAGACAGATAATTGGCTCTATATTAGTTATTTTGACTTGTTTTAATTTTATTTTTACTAATTATGATTTTTATTGTTTTAATGAAAAATAAAGAAAAATGCCATCAGATCGTTTTTATATAAACAAATCAAAATTATTTGAAGAAATTGAAAATCTGTGTTTTCTGACAAAAATTTAATTATTAGCTATTGTTTTTATCTTATTCAGATGTATGTAATTATTTAGCTTATGACCCTTGATTTTAAACAGCAAAACAACGTGGATTTGCTAATATGTACAAGGGTTGTCTGTAAATTAAGGTCTCCAACTAGCTCCCACTGTGACAGAGCAAGCTAGCATAAAATTGACAACAGTGACTTTTTTCTTGTTCCCCCCACCTCTATTCTGACCACTCCCCATTCCTCTGCAACGCTCAAGGTTTTGGCTTGGCAGCCATTAATGACGGAAGAAAAAAATCGATTTGCCCGCCAAGTCACCAGTTGACCAATGTGTATGGATAGAGGTGTATAGTCATAAAAAGTATGTGCAAGTGGTGTAGGGAGTTAAAAAAAGGCTTCAAACATGCACAACAAGGTTGCTGCCGTCCATCAGATTCAGCCAAGACGGAAGTGACGAAAGTTGAGGAACTTTTGCTTGCAGATCAGTGTATGACTGTGTGAGAGATTGCTGAACAGACAGAGGACATCTCTAAGACTACCATGAACATGATTTTGTTGGGCTTAACCCTCGAGCGGGCGCTTCACTTATAAAACGGGAGCGGGCGCATGCGGAGTTTTATTCCGCAACACTAAATTGCACAAATTTTACCCATTTTACTTCTGGTTATAACGCAATATTTTATTTAAATGTTGAATAACTTTATTAGGAACCAAATGTCATTGTTAATAACATTAATAATTGTTCAACTAAATATAAGTAATATTTTAATTAAACAAATTAAGTAATTTTATAGTATAAAGACTAAAGAGGGTATCACTTTTGGTGTTATGTGAGAGGGCGCATGCGGAGTTTTTCTCCGCAATAATGCAATTATACATCTATGCAAACAAAATATATTTAATAATAATTATAAATTAAATAATAAATAAAAACACACATATATTTTGGTATATGTATAAATATACACATAGTTTGGCCAATTTGACGTGTTATGAATATAAATAAGATCGCGTGCGCACTAACCACTTACGCGATAGGGCGCACGCGGAGAAAACCTCCGCAAACTGACACTGCGTCACTGAATTGTAACTGACAAGGAACCAAGGGGGAAGGAGGGGGTAAAAATAGCTTTGGGGGATTCCCGGAATGAGGCTCGTGAGGTACGTAGCCGGACACGAATGCCGACACCAATTGTGCATATTTATTTTAACAAAAACTAAACGTGCGGAGGAAAACTCCGCAAGCGCCCACTCGAGGGTTAACAGAACAAAAAGAGAGATCCAGCTGATCATCAGTTTCGGCCAAGGCGGAAGTGACGCAAGTTCAGGAACTTTTGCTTGCAGATCAGTATATGACTGTGTGAGAGATTGCTGAACAGACAGAGGACATCTCTAAGACTATCATGAACATGATTTTGTTGGGCTTAACAGAACAAAAGGAGAGATCAGCTGACAAAGGGCATTAGTTTGCACCATGACAACACACAAATGGCCTCATGTCAACCTAAACATGATGGATCTCATCACATAAATTGGGTAGTAAATGATTGACCATACAGCCCTGATGTGGCCCCCAGTGACTCCTATTTTTGTTCCTCAACTTGGAAGAATGCTTGAGGAAATAAAATTTTAAGTGACGATAATTCCTTCCTGTGCTAGTCGGAAGGAGATTGGTATGATGCAAGTATGGAAAAGCTCCTGGAACAACTCCAAAAGTGCACTGATCATGGCAAGGACTACGTTAAAAATAGCTAAA
Organism: Stictocephala bisonia; assembly: GCA_035578905.1. Classification (NCBI taxonomy): domain Eukaryota; kingdom Metazoa; phylum Arthropoda; class Insecta; order Hemiptera; family Membracidae; genus Stictocephala; species Stictocephala bisonia. The sequence goes on along the minus strand of JAQJVL010002901.1, from coordinate 68,927 downwards.
TGTCTAATATTTTAGAATCTGTAATTTGCTTTGCAATAAAATTATGTTTACTGTGTGAAAAAATACCATTAGAGACCTACATTTATGGACAACCCTCGTATGTTGTATGGCATTATACAATGCTATATTCCAGGCCAAGACAGTGCTATTTTTACGAATGCAGATTTTTGGAATTAAATTTGATTTATAACATTCTCACAATTTTTTTATAGGTTTAATGGTGAAGCATCAGCAAAAATCCACGACACTAATGCACCACAAATTTGCCATAATTGATGAGAAAATCGTAATGACTGGTTCTCTAAACTGGACAATGCAGGCAATATGTGGCAACTGGGATAATCTTATTGTCACATCACAACGAGATATTGTCAAGAGTTTTACTAAAGAGTTTGATAGATTGTGGAAGAGTTTCTAATAAAGGTGTTTACACCAAATATATTTTTAAGATTGTGCTTCATACTCTGTACCCTATATACAGTTACGTAAAAGATACTGTTAAAACTTCAATTTAACATAAAATCTTGATTTCAGAAATAAACTAATTGATTATATTGGGGGAATAATTTTAAAAACGCTATATTACTCAGAATATAAACATTTATTAAAACTAAATTAGATATAAAACTGCACATAATTGTTTACTCATTTGTTGAATACAAATAGGTTGAAGATAACCATTACATTAAACAGACGAGAATTAAATTAGCCTAAGAATATTTTAAGGTAGTGGTCTTTCATCACCACGAATAGCACGGTATTTCGCTAGTTCATTTGGAAATACTGTATTCAGCTCAACCATCATATGTGCTTTAAATTTTCTATATGCATCAATTTTGCCTTTGACTTGCTCATTTTTAGTTAGAGCTTTTTCGATGCAATCCTTTGTGTAGAGTTGTGGATTCCGGCCATTATCTATGTAACTGAAAAAAGATTGCATTTAAGATATAATCACGATTGCTTTGATTAAAATATGATAGTTTAACATAATTCAAGAAAAGTGACAGTTTTATAATAACACAAATGTATTACAATATAATTACAAAAGTTTACAGATATTACGGTGATCAATGTCAGCAAACCTCGTTTACCATCCTCAGGGATTTTTGTATCAACTTTAATTACCATTCAGACAAGCAATGGGATCACAAAGGATTTCCTCTGTGAATCTCTCTTTTCTAGGGATGTTAAATGTGGTTTACCAAAAACAATCATCATAATATGTGTACATTTAAATTCTTATATTGTAATAAATTTGTGTTCGGTTATATGTATCTACTAGGGGACAACCCGATCACTCACTATGCTCGTGACACCTCGGCCTCAGCAAGTAACTTTTGACATTGAATATTAGTGGTTAAACTGAATTGAGTAAGATCATAATATTAAATTTATTTACAGAAAATCACTGATCACTGTTTCTCAAAAACCACAAAACCTCCGAGGCTGAAATTTTGTAGGATGATTGGTCCTATATTGAAGGTATGCAATAAGGAGGGATTTTGAAAAGTTCTTCATAGTTCCGAAATGGCAGCCTCTTTTTACCCCCCAAAACTGCCCCAATATATTTCTTATGGAAAAATCACAAAAAAGTAGTATTTCTGACCTAACTTGAGGAAAATCTCGAGTAAAAGTTTGAAACTTTCACAGTTCTTCAACCCTAACAAACGTGTTTAAGCTTATATAAATTTAAGCTTAAAAACCTAAAAATTTGGGGTATCGTCAGCAAATATAAATTTTTTAATACTGATGTTATCTGCCCAAGTAAGGTATAACTCGCGAGGTTTACTGAGGCACTTGGACAGGTGGTGCGCAGTAGACTAATAGGAGTAGGGGAACCGCAGTCAGTGTGTGCCATATGGTAAATAAAAATAGCAAATAAAATCATCTGAAAATTAAAATATTGTTTACAACCTGACTTAACCTTGTTATTGTTAATAGATAAATAATAGTGACAATCACTACTAATCAATTATACATTAGGATTTCCTAAAAGCCAAGAATACAACTTGGTGTTTAACATCTTTTTTTATACTTGTCAATAAGGGGCTTTACCTTATTGTACACTTTAAAGAGATATTACAGTGGCTTGCTGAGCCTGTTGTATCCAACAGCTACATTATTTATATCATGAGTGTTATAGCTATCATTATCATATTATCTATAAGAAGCCACGACCTGAGACTTTTTTAATTTTTAATTACTTTTTTTTTAATTTTGGCTTCAAGGACTTTTAATTTTTAAATTTTTGTTGGGATTTTCAACCATGAGAAATCAATTGGCACTGGTCTCAACCCTGGGAAAATTCTAATTTCTGCCCCAGAGGCTCCTAGACTTCCCGTATATCACGACGAGGATGTGCAGTAGACTGTGACATCGAATGGGCAAAATCAGCTGATTTTTTATTCTATTACATACTGGTAACTAAATTTACCAATTGCATAGAAGGATTCAGCCAAATAGTAAGCAAGCTATTTATCACTTATCACCTGAAATTGTAATTATGGGAATTAGAACATTATTTATGTGTTCATTTTTGCCATTTAGCACATATGTGATGTCATGGGAGATGTGCGTGAAAGCTACTGTCTTCTTTTCTAGGTACCGCGGTTTTCGTGTGTGTTGCTATAGTTACTTAGCAGTACAATGTTCTTTATTTTGCAGAATAAAGTTAACCCTTATAAAATCAGCATCGTTTGCCCGAACTAAAGTCCCATGTTATCGACTTCAAGCAAAAAAAAAAAAAACAAACAATATGGAACCATTATCGACTTCTAGCAGTAAGTGGGGTATCAAACTATAGGTATTTATCTCCTAAATCACATTATATCATTACATTTTGGAAGAGACGACATTTAAGGGCCCTTCCAAATAAAAACATTTTTAACCCCCCTCAAACAAAAAATATGCTCAAAAACCAGTAATTGGGTGATGTTAAACTAATACACCCAAGTGGGGTATCAAATTGGGTATTCTTCTTTTAATTACTAATATACCATCAGATTTTAGAAAAGACTATGTTTATGAGCTCCACTGCCCCAAAAACCAAAATTCATGGTCATACTGCTTAAGAACCCTGCCCATAGGCTGATCTTCACGAGGCGACATGCCAAGATCTACAAATGGGACTGTAGAGAGTGCCTTGGTGAGGCCGTAGGCTGAGTTCCACAAAGGGGCTAAAAGTAAATGCGAAAGAAACGAACTTTATTAATAACCTATGCAACAACAAACGATCCTCTGGGAGACATGGATGCTACCTCTTGATTTTGCAAAATTCAACTGAGCTAAGCTCGGTCTCCCAGTACTTATGAATAAAAGTGAAGAAATATGACTTAAGAGAGTAAACAGCCAGATCAAATCTCTGTAAATATAAAAGAGAAAGACATCACTAACTCTCCAACTTCCCATGTTGGTAGAGCTGAAATTTTTTAGACTGTGTCTTTAGGTCTTAAATAGGACAACTAAAGTATTTCCATCTTGATAAAATACTCCTAAGAGATAGAAACCGCCCCTAAAAGATTGTTCTATAAGGATAACTGGGTTGATTTAAGTAAATTAATGTAATAACAGCTGTTTTGTAAAAAGAAAAATAAGTATGTTTATTTTGGATGAATGACATTATACTACTGATGCATTAACCCATTGTGATCTGTTGGCCAGCTGTGCTGGACAATGTCCAATACTTAGTCAACTCGGCGTTGCTACAAAATAAATTGTCCTGTGAGGTCAGTCCTGTGTCCATATCACATTCATGTCGGCAAAGCGCTCACATGGTTTGTCCCCAACAGTCGGATGTCCACCACTGCTGGACAAATAGGTTTTCTTAATGCTGTCGGATGGCCAGTACAGGTGGACATTTTACATTGTTGTTTATTTTATTTTACTATCTGGATGATGCTGCGACCTATTGGGAAACTTTGGAATTATATGAGAGGTTTGTTTTTGCGTTATTGGCAGTACCTAGTCTCTGTTTCCATTCTAATTTCTGACATAAAGTGTACATACTCACAACTTAATCTCTCCTAAGTGTTGTTGTATATTTGAATATTATATTGTAAATTATGTGCACTCTTCCAAATTTAATTTTATATATATCATATTTTAGATAGTGTATAGTAAAATATTCTCGTGTATAAGTTTGTAGATATCTGTAAATATTAGGACTATAGTTATTAGGTTGCTTCATAATCTTAAACACTATTTTGAACTGTGATTATTATGTTATTTTATTAATTAATAAAATGAGCAACAATATTCTTGACAAATCTGACAAAATAAGACAAGTTTTGAACTATGATGATGACAATAGTTCTACTGGTTCCGAGCATGAGAGATATAGAATCTAATGTAGGCCTAGTGTTTGACAAAGAAACTAAACCTGGACTTTGTGCTGGAGTATGTTTTGATAAATTTTACACTCAGAAATATTTCAACACCTAGTTAGTAATAAAACCGGCCATTAAAACAAAACCTATTTTTAACCATGTTTTATTGACTCAATTTTAACATATTTTATTAATTAATAATGCGTTTAACTTTATTTTACATTTGTAACAAGTAATTCCTTATACGTAGAAGTTTTTAAACAAATTCTAATATTGTTATTTAAAACAAAACTGAACTTTTAATTATTTAAAACCTAGACCCTGTGACCATTGAAACGTCACAGTAAAATGACACTCTGACCTGGCTGGTTAACTCAGGCGTTGTTTGTGATGAGTTGAGTTGACTGTGTCGGTGACATGGCCAGCAGTGCTGGCCACCCAACCTGAGAGGACAAACCAAGGTAAGACGATGCCGAGCTGACAAATAAATGGCTGTGTCCTGCAGTGCCGCCCATCTGACTTGAGAAGACATTTCTTAAATTACCTCTCTGATCGCAAAGGGTTAAGAGTTCAATCTTCAGCTGTTTAACGAAAATAAATGAAATTAACATGTTTGAAATAGGCTAATTAATACCATTGGGTATTCATACTAATAAATAGGTAGCAAAGCAAAAAGTATAGTAAGATAGGCCTACTGTAAATTTAATATTGTGATTTTGCATTACACAGTTAATGTAATATTATTTGTAGTCCAAAGTCACATGCTGAGGCCAAAGGTCAAGGTGCAGTGAGCGTCGGGGTTAGCACACGGTGGACGCAGTTGTGTCCCCTAGTAAATATATATTTATAATAGTTTGTAATCTATAACATTATTAAACATCATTTAATGATCCTCCCAATCAACAATGATAAATTAAACTGTATGACAATATGTGAACTCTCTTTTAAACTGTAGTAATAAACGTTATATGGACTAATTTTGAACATATGGAACACACAAAAATGCAGTTTAGTAATTAATTAATTGAAAAGATCTGGAAATAACTACTCATACAAGTACTTACTCAAATACTTCTAGTGGTACATGTACTTCCTGAACTTGAGACTTTAATTTGTCCACTTCTTGTAATCCGTATACCAGAGACTGTCTGAAAATAAGAATTTAAAACCAATTACAACTTATTTTTAAGATTACAGAGGACTTTATATAATTCAAAATAACAGGATTATTAGAACAAAACTAAGTGTTGATATGTACGTACATATATAAAATAATAATATTTGTACTAACTTTAGGTTAAACTACAAACAGAGCTAAAAATATCACTAGACACAAAGTTAAAGATCTCTCTACAAAACTGGAGAGTACATCAAGCAAAGAGGTTGACAAAATTTCACATTTCAATAGTGCACAGAAGCAAGGCTGTAGTGCTGTGCTAGTTGTAGAATGTGGAGTTACTACTCCACTGTGCTAGTATAAGATATTACATAATCTCAACTGCGTAACTGAAAATAAATTTCATTGAGCAGCTGGAGACAATCAAGCTACCTGGAATAATTTTGTGAATATACTATTTAGATGTATACAATTTTTTTTGTTTCATATTAAATTTTTTAGTTTATATTAATTTTTAGCAGATTATGAAAATATTGTGATGAGAAAGATTTCATTTGAAAAGCACAAAGTGTAGTGAATAATCCACTTGTTTGTAATTTGAGAAGGCCGGTGGGAGGGGTAAACAGTCCTACCGCTGTGCATGTATGGGAGTGTGGTATTAGGGGTTTATAATCCTCTAGCCACCACTATAAACTAATTATTGTATACTTGATGATATAAATGCTGAAGGAATGTATTTGCTGATATATTATTAGACTGTCTATTTTACTTTTGTATCCTTAGAATATTGTTGATCATATCTGGATGGTAGCCATTTTCTGGTCATATCTTGATATAATCTGTTTCATTTACAAGAATGTTGAGCAGTCTAAGTGTTAATGAATTTTATGCTGCAAGCTTATGGTTCATGGGTTGATTTCTTTTACCATAAGTAGAATCTCTGTTATCCGAGCCCCGATTAACCGAGTCTCTGGGTCAACGGAGTTAGTCATCAGACGATGAAAAATAAACATAAAGCTATTAATAAAAGGTAAACTATAGCGTGACACATCATACAATCGTTTACGTAATCAGTGTCTCTATTGGCTGTTGGCTAGGTTAAGACGCTGAAGAGCCGTCACGAGATGTATTTATGATATTGTATCTTATTATAGGAATAATTTTCCCACCCAAATGCATTCACTCATGACACATCACCACCTGACACCATTGGCTTAGTCGACTGTTCTCACATTAAATGTGGTTGTTTTGGTGTGTTGACTTTCGTGATTTTACAATGCAGAATTAGAAATATTGTCATAATTTATTGTTGTTACTGTTATTGTTCAATATTTTATTCAAGTTTTTTTTATATGAGTGGTAAATGGTTGACAGTTGCTTATAACGAAATTGAAAAGATGAAACAATCAGTGCTTTCATCACAAATGTGTACGACAAATGTGGTATTAATACGATAATGTTCCTTTAACATGTTGAATGGTTCCCTGCACTATTAAACCTTTGAGGACGACGGGCCGATCTGACGGCCCAACGCGTTTTTCCGCCGAGGACTAGCAGACCGATGTATCGGCCCGTGACATTTTTGCTGTTGAGGATGATGGGCCGATCCGACGGCCTGCCAGGACGTGCTTAGTTATTGTCGTGTAATTACTTTCGTAGTCATCAAAAACACTTTGTATGAATGTAAAACTGTTCTAAATGAGTTGATATAAGTGTGTAAACCATTAATATATATATATATATATATATCAGTCACCTTTACCGAATTAGTAATGACGTAAAATATCGTTACTCTTAGGAATGAATCAGCTGATCGTACATGTTGATGACAATTGAGAACTGTCAGTAGAGTAGAGTTGTGTTGTGAGTCAACGTTATTTACTGGTGTTGTTTTAGTTCACTTTAGTTATTTATCAATGTTTACTTTTGTAATATAATTAGTTTTTATAGTGTTCATAGTGTTATTATTTGAGTTTCATTTGATTATATGTAATAATGGATCGCGATAAATTACAAACTAGTGAATTGGATAGATGCCTTTATGAAACTGACTCAAACTATGTAAATGATTCTTCTGGAGATTTATATGACGACGATACCGACAATGACCCTAATTACGATCCCCTTGGACCTTCAACTTCGACTCGTTTCAATAACGCCACTGTATTCAGTAACAATGATTCATCATCATCAGACAGTGATGCACCCAGGGTTTTTTGCGTATGACTAAATTCTGTAAATTAGCTCTAACTTTTTTTATTATTATTATATTTTAATAAAATTTGCTACAAATGTTGATTTTTAAATTCTAAACAAAATGAAAAGGGTTCCCACTGTTAAAATGTTTCTAGTTTATGCTCCAGGGGAAGCCAAACTTGAAATTTAATTTGTAATTTTTGTATATATAATCTCAAACATAAATACTATACATGACACTAACCCACTGTAATATTTTTTTCTATAAAGTGTATGTATTTTTAAAGATTTTTGTGGAAAAATTATTTTATATATTACTAGTTACAAAATTTTCTCTGAATGTCTGCAAAATCCCATATTTGAGCACGGTCTTTTTCACATACAACTTTTCAAAAGTAATAAATAATTTTTTTGCACAGACAGAAAAATGTTCAAAAATTGTACGACCCTCAAAGGGTTAAGAGAGTACAGCAGATTGTGTTAAATGACAGAATAAATATGATAATTTCGTTCGGTAATCGGACTGAACAGTACCCTGAACTTAAAACCAAGATGCGAATACTACCGTGGACCGTAGATAGATTAAATAAATAAGAAAGGTTTCGTTGTCAACAAATGTAAAGTTAGAAGAAATTGCCCATCCACAATGCTGTATATGGACATTACATTAGATTTTTAGCATTATAATACTCTATTATTGTAGTGTTTTACTGACTGTTGTTGAGTTTTAAAATGGAATATTTATTCTCAACTTCTTGTCATCCTGTGGTAATAAGACTTTTAACCCTCCCGGCGTTACTTGTCGAAAATTCGACCGCAATGGCGGCGCTCTGAATGATACCTGTCGATTCGTCGACATCAAGCAATCATTTACAAACTATAATGTTAACTCGGTTATTTTTCGTAATAATACATCGTAATATTTATGAATCGATAGAGGAGATTCTACTTTACATCGCACGTCTTTGGATTTCCTCTATTCCCTTGTGAAACAAAAAAAAAAAAAAAACAGCTGATTTATACAACGCAGTTATTGTGTTAACAGTCTGTCAGTATTTCAGAGAATTCATAGAGTACTTTTTTCAGTGTAGTAATAAACCTTATAATGTATATATTTTCTTTTCATGTATAAAATTTGCAACAAAACTGCTATCTTGGTTTTTTTTATATAGTGAAATAACTCTTACTAGCATAGTGTAAACTTAGAACAAAACTTGGGAAATTTTGATTTTTTACAATACAATCAAGGATAACATCAACAATACTCAAGGTAGGTAAACAAAAATATTTTTCTAATATAGCTTATTTTGTTTACTTTACATTGATATATAATACTTTAAGATTTTACTTATTTTTGTGTGTGCTCAACATTTTTCTACAAAACGCTGCAAAGTAGCTAAAAAAGGCTGGACATTAAGGGGTGGACTACTGGACGCTGGGAGGGTTAAAAGACATAACCTGATGTTCCTCCTTTTTTTACAGGACTGTACAATTGTACAGAATTATTGTAACTACATATACATCATTTTGCGTTTTTTTCTTGTAATAAGCTAGTTTTGTACTTTTTTTATGACTTTTACATTATTTTTACCATAACCTCCGTATTATCCGAGTTTTTACATATCCGAGTGGTCCCAGTCCCAATTACCTCTGATAAATTAGAGTCTATTGTACATTTATTAAAAAAAAAATAATTTGGTGAAAATCCAATAGAATATGGAAAAATAATAATAACCTTTATTGCAGTATACAATATTTACATAGTACAGTATTGCATGTGTCATTAATTAATAATCTCATTCATTAACTCACAAACATATGGTTGAACATTATGGTTCAGTAGGGGGAAACTTCAGATAAGTTATATTTTTTAACTTAATTTTAGTTGCACCATAATATTGATGTACACACTATGCAGAAAATATTTACTTCCAATTGATCATTACTAAGCATGTTAGAACCGGGAAAATGCTGTTTTTTTCTTATTTATTTATTTAAATTCCCACGGTATAACCGTTTTGCAAATTACATTACTTAAGATGACTAACAATAGCAAATGCTCATAGAAATAGTACGGTATAAAAAAATCTAATTCAACAACTAACCATGCCTATGACATAATAAATGAACAGGCATAGCAAATATATAACTAAAACAATGTGAAACATAACAAAAGTGGTATCAATAACAATAGTGGAATAATTAGTAATAATATAACAAGTAATAAAAAAATAATAATTCACGACAACAATAACAGTGATAACAGTAATAGACTAAATCAACAAAGATAACAATGGACAATGGAGTAAGTATTAATATAATACTGTGTAGGACTCGACAAGCTCACTCTGACTCAAATGTGTCTAGCCTCACTGTCAATAAAGCACGTCTCAAAGCTCCCAGTCGATTGCAGAAAAAGTCAACTCCACTGCACACCTTGTTGCCAAGCCGAAGTATTCTTGGAACAGAGCTGAACTGCAGATAGTTGCGGTTTAAGTGGCCCAGCTCGAACAGACAGCTTGTGGTTTTTTTTGGTTTGGTAATTTAAGATTTAGTTATGTAATGTAATGTTTGGTATAATTGCTTATCAGGTTAGGCATATTTTCAGCACTAACATACTTCATAATTGTTCAATAGCACAAATTTTTCTATATTAATTATTGAGCCAAATTCTGCACAATTTGAATTACCACAATGCTATATTTTCTAACTACCAATTAAAATAGTCAAATTGGTCATTGACTTTTCTCCGAAATAATTCTTCAAATAACTCTTTAAAAAATACAAAAAACTTTTATTATATATGAAAAATCCATGTATTATACATGAAACTGTTCAAAAAAGTATGCTCTATAAGGTAATAGAAAATGTAGAACCTTGCCAGTATCTTGAAAATATGTAGGCTTCATAAAAGTCCTACTTACTTTTTTTTACTTTTGAGGACTATAAATCATCACACAATACAGGCAAATAAAAATGTAAGATATACAACATTTTTCAAATTTTATTCTGAATACAACTATTCCAAACAATGACATTTTTAGAAAAACAAAAAAACAAAATAAATAGTTAAAAACCAAACATAGTAAGTAAAACATAAAAGTAAAATTTTGTTCAATTAGGTACAGAATGTAACATTTATATTGCTTGAAGAAAACTATGGCCATAAATGTTACATCTGGCACAAGTAATATAAGAAAGCAATGCTAAATAGATAATAATAAAAATGCCACTGGCATAGACAAGAAAAAAATTACAAAACTAGTAAAAAAAATAAATAGGCCTTTTTTTATAGTCTTTTTTTAGACGATAAAAGCTAAAGTAAACAAAAAACACTACAATAACCCATAACATGTGTTTCCAATGACACACCAAATTAATAACGGTACTGCGTTATAAGTAAGTACCCGTATGTCAATTCAGTCACGTAGAAGGTAGCGAATAAAAACAGCTGATTCTGTATCTCATATAGTCGGCTAGTCAGGAGTTTTTTTTTATTTTTTAAAACTTCACTCGCCAGTTGAAATGGGCCTACAGGCCTGTGCGTCAACTTTATTCAACGAGTGAAGTACCAACCGTTAGCTCAGTGGGGATTCAAACCTTGGACCTTGCCCTCCGCAGTCTAAAGCCTTAGCCACTGAGCCACCACGCGGGCACTGCTAAGGCCTCTGAACTTCTTGCCTCTGTGATATTGAAGGCACTGATTTCCAAGTAATGTAGTATACCTGTTGTAATTACTAATTATGATATGTAGGCCTACACTACATGACTTGTGCTGTTTAAATGGAA
>JAQJVL010002901.1:0-52500 GCA_035578905.1 Stictocephala bisonia | reverse complement strand
TACAGCCTATAGCTGAAGCATTGCTTAGTGACCAAATAAAATCACTGAATATACATACATATACAGTATATTTGATGCTTTTTAGTTATGGATAATACTTATACATTATGCCAATTGGATAACCAAATTTTCAGTAAAAGTGCATTCTTTAACCATAAGCAAAAAGTGTTCCACACTATCTGAAAGTTGTAGAGAACTTTGAATCTATGAAAGCAGTAAATTCAGCACAGCAACAGCAAATTCAATACTAATGTCAATAGATGAAAAAGCACCAATTATTGTTGAATCAGACACATCTGAGCATGCTATAGCTGCTAAATTTTGTTGAATCAGTGGGCCAGTTGCATTTTTCTCCTGAAAGCTAACAAGATATGAACAAAGGCTCTCTGGAGTTAAAAAAGAAACCTATGCTATTGTCGAAGCACTGTAGAAATTGAAAATTTTTTTGAAAGAAGTAGATTAAAGATTAGTAAAATTTATATTTGATAGAAAACATCAGTGTAATATTATGAATGACAAATTGAGCCTTGGCATTTAGAGCTGGCTCCTTATTCTTGTGACATTACTAGTCGTCCTGGAAAAAAGAACACTGCAGCCGATTCCCTACCAAGAATCTGTTCTACCTTTCATGATTTGAAAAACTGAAAAATATTTTCAATGCTCTATACTATATTGGTATTACCATAGACCTTCTATTATACCTTAGTAGAATAACATAATTCCCCTTACTTTGAATATGCATTATTTAATTGATGAATTGAGGAAGATGACATCATCATGCAAAGTTTGCTCCGAAATAAAGCCTCATGAAGAATATTTTTATGAAGAAAATACGGAAATCTAATCAAAGCAACAGTCCAATTTGTGACGTTTAATATTGATTTGAAAAGACCATTCCCAGATCTACTTCAAGAAACAGAAATCTTATAACTGTAGTTGAATGAATTGTTTTAATTGTAAAACTATTAGTATGTAGTGCATTTTTAATATAAAACTCGTTAAGTAATTAGTCAATGAATATAGAAAGATAAAATATAAAAAAGCGTGTATTTTCATTAATGCAAATTATTAGAGCTTTTATATAATCACATAATTTAAATGAATTATATATAAACTAGCTGTACCCGCCCGCTTCGCCGGTCATAATATTGAGTTTGATTTAAAACCTAATAGCTGAAAGAATTCGAGCATTTTTGCTTCTTCTACCAATATTAGATTTTTTAGGGGGCATGTCATAAAAAGTAAACTGCAAAACAAATAATTATTTATTTTTTATTTTCACGTTTCACCACATGTTTTAATTACCGAGGAAAAAAGGTTAACACCAAATACAGATCACCTGATCAAGTAAAAGTAGTGTGTGCCACACTCTCAAGGTGAAATGTAGAACTACAATAAATCAAAATCCATGATTATTCTATCGGTATTTTATCCTTGGTTAATATTAACAATTGATGGTAAACTTTACCTCTTTTGTTCCACCACCAATCTTCAGTTTTTTCTGACACTACCGGTTTCGGAGATTAATCTTCATCTTCAGGTGTCCATCACTGTCACTACACACTAAACCATTAAAGTTTAAAACACTTGTTAGAAGTGTTTTAAACTTTATTGGTTTAGTGTGTAGTGACAGTGATGGACACCTGAAGATGGAGATAATAAAGTTTAAAACACTTCTAACAAGTGTTTTAAACTTTAATGGTTTAGTGTGTAGTGACAGTGATGGACACCTGAAGATGGAGATTAATCTCCGAAACCGGTAGTGTCAGAAAAAACTGAAGATTGGTGGCGGAACAAAAGAGGTAAAGTTTACCATCAATTGATAAATCAAAACATATACAGTACTGTTGTTGTGAGAACTTCAATCTGCTTATTGCATGTGAAACTACATTAAACCACACAGTCATATGTTTTTTGTAAACAATTCAGATTCTCCATTTGAATAACATGGGATCTTTAGGAGCCCATGGGGCGGGACCCTGTGGACGGATCTGCATCAAACTTCACAGAAACCATCTCGGGAGTATACAGGACAACATCCTAAATTTTCATGGCGATCGGTTGGATGGTTTGGCAGCGCATAAACTTCAAATATATATATATACAAACATCCTCTTTTATAAATATAGATAAAAAAATATAATTATTTTTCAAGTCATTAATGAGCTCTCCAAGTTCAGGTCATTAGTTGTTTTTGATTCATACAAACTAATTGCTGATTTAAATGAAAATAAATTATAGGCTTAGTAAATAATCTTTCTGAAATTTCAGCTCAATAGATTAATTTTTATATACTATATAATTAACACTTGATTAGTTAGTTAATATGTGAGAAGAACTTGTCTTAGGTGTTTTATTTTAACTAAAAATTATTCGAACCAATTATTTTTTAGATTTGATAATTGGTTAAAATAATTGTTTAAAGTTAAAATTCCATATTCTTATGAACTGAGGACTTTAAATGATACAAATTACTTTTTGAGTGTGCTTCATTTTCAATTTTAATATATTTTACGACATTGCATCTGGGTAATTAAAAGATGGCCCTTGAAAATAGCAATAGATCAAAATTGTAATAGATGTTTTATTTTGTTTTAGTTTATTTATTTTTTCACATTTAAATTAATGTTATTCCAACAAAGCAATATGTTTTCTATTTTTAAGAAAACATTCAAACCATTGCAAGGGAATGCAAAAAATGTCAAGATTTTGAAGGGCAGTTTATTATCCAAAGTTCCACACTTTGACATACATTTAGGTCAAAGGGTTACTAGGCCAGGAATTCGTATATTGGAGAGATAGGACATCAGCAAACTTACCTTAGAAGACACGTTCACTAACAAGTTGTGTTTATTTTGTGTTTGTGACTACTACTCTGATGTTAGTGAACTTGTCTTTTAAGGTAAGTTTGCTGATGTCCTATCTCTCCAATATACTAACACTTTCACATACTTAATGCAGACCTATAAATAATGGGCATTATCACTTTGTGTAATTTCAGCTGTTATCACTGATTTAAATACTCTTAATCAATAGATTCCAAATTTTCAGTAACCAAAAATATGTTGGTTATTAAGAAATTTAACACTCTTAAGTAGAATGTGCATTCAAAAATATTTTTAAAAGTATGGAAGAAGTTAATCATTAGAATCTATTTTACTTCCCATTTTAAAGACAGGACTTGTAGATTTTTAATTTCTTTGAATATTTTTCAGAAATGAATGAGCAATTTATCATGTTTAACTAAGTCTTAATTAGATATAATTTACATTTTTTAAAGTTGTAGTTGGGCTTAAACGTTGCTATAAAAATAATGTTGAATTCATTTTCATTTATGGTAAGCAAAAATTCCTTATCTTTGAATTTTGAAACAGGGACTCATTAGCAACTATTTACTGTTAATTTATTATGTAACAATTTTTTGTAATATCAGTGAAAATTTTACATACATCTTTAGGTTGAGTAGATAGTTGTTAACTATCATTTTTACAATGTTTCACCTTTGAAGCCATTTTTTATTTCACTTTTATTATTGTCTATACAGATTTACAAGTTTTATGAGTTGCTTTAATGATATGTCTTCTGACTGGGAGTTTTTCTGCTGATATATTTAATCCCTGATGACTCAGTTTTTAAAGATTAAATTGGCTCACTAAGTTTTAATAAAATACACTAATTTAAACTTAGTAAACATATATATATATATATATATATATATATATATATATATATATATATATATATAATCCCCTGTCTAAGTAATATATTCTACTTTCAATGCAAACCTGTAATTCAATGATAAAAAAAAAAAAAATTATTTGCATAAGTTGTTTGTTCGAACATGAACTTAGTAATATTCTAAATACATGTTGAAACATACAAATCATGCAACATGCATTAAATTATAAATCTACGGTTAAAAAGCTATTTTAGCTCAAATTTATTTTTAAAATATGTCAAATTCTATCAAGAGGGCATAAATTTTCCTATAAATAAGGTGAGTTATGGTTGCTTAATTTATTCTGAGGAAAAAATGTCTTTCAGAGAAAAGTTTTGTTTTATTTATTTTCTAATTAGGAATATAGATATTAGTGTATGTTTTAAAACACAGGTTATTAAAAAACTGTTAAAAGAATGTTAAAATAAAAATTAAGAAAATAAAAAAAGCTACCCCCACAAAGATCCAATTCCTGTAACCATTCAAACTTGCATTAAAACTTTTATGGAGTTCTACCAAACCCTTTTAAAATACCTACCAGCCCTGGTTTTGAACAGTTCTAAATATAATGTTAAAATATTATTTTTGTTTTTTCTGAATGATTTGAAGAAGGATTCATCATGTGCTATTAACATTCAAATATTCGAAAACCACTATGCCTGGAGGAAGGCTGTCAAAAGTAACTGACATAACCAATTCACACTTTCTGCAATGGTCTTTCTAAAATGATCTATACCAGATACCAGGACCTTCACATGCTGAATCTTCAGTTGTGTATTTATACAACTGGTTACCCCAAGAAAACCTCATTTTTCAAACATAGCTTGTTCATTTGACAGCTTAAACAATAAAATCAACTTATATACTGGCCAGTTGTCATGATTTTACTTTTGCCGGCAACACTCATATGGTTTCCAGTTTCGTCAACTGGCCAGTTTTGTAATTATTATTTTATCGTGAAAATGTTTGAGTTTGTTCAGGTGTTTATACAAATTACGACTTTTCACTTCACAAGAAGTGATGAAGAGGAATACCTTGATGTGAGCTTAATTTTGAATAACTTGATAATGAAACCTTGCGTTTTCAAACCATCAGTTGTTACAACCAATTCAATTCATTATAATAAAGTAAATATACAAGAGTATGCAGTGTACGAGAATGGTGTCAACAATTATTATACAAATTACAACATATATACATATAAATAAGTCCTCTGACATTCATCGTGGTAACATTACACCCATAATCAGTGGTGGCGGAAGGAGTTTTAAGCAAGGGGGTCAATCAGGACAAAAGCGCCGTGGGGGGTCTTAGGTAGAAATTTTTGAAAATGATCACACCCATAAATCACATTTCACACTAAACTAGCACTTAAATTTAAAATAAAAAGACAGTATATTCTATGGAAATAATTTAAATACTAAAGACAATATTAGATAGCCTTATTTTATTATTTTATATATTACCATAGATTGAATATATTCAAGCTAATCTAACAGAATTAAAAATAGCCTAATAGTCAAAACCAAACTGCATTTCCGAAGCAGTACTAGTGAACTGTCAGAAAACATAGCAAATGGTATTGTAAAATAATTTACCGATATTATGTGGAATTATGGACATTACATACCCAAATTCAAAACATTTATTTTTTGTTAAATTTCAGTAGTCCTATCACAAAATAGTAATCAGTTTTGTCATCCACTTTTTCAGTATGTTTTGATTTCTTGATACTTCAGCTACTTGGAAAATATTAGACCAATCAATATGGTATAGTCATAATCAAATATTGGGGAAGAATAGGGTTAAATAATAATAGGCAGGATGGAAAATTATAAGTACTGTATTAACATACAATCTAACTGCTAAGAAATTTAAAATGTACAATTAATTACTGATATAAGCCATGAGTAGGCATAAGTCATAAGACTATTACATGAATTAGTCTTTGAGGTTTCCGAAAACTAAACTTCTACTTTCCACTTTAATGGCAACCATTCTTGCAATGTTCTTGTCGTCAATATATTTTGCAATGTCTTTATGTACAGATAAGATGGCAAGATGGTTCAACCTCTTTTCTGTCTTCGTCAGTGTATTGGTGTATTTAAGTTGTGAATCCCTCCCGTGTATACCTCCCACGTATATTTAGGTCAGTCATCGGTCACAGTCTGTCTGTAGGGGTGTCTCACAGGGCTCGTTATTGGCTGGCTCTAAGCCGCACAAGCCAGGCACAGACTACGCTTGTAGAAACTCCCATTTTTATTGCGCTTAAATTTCAGCCTTCAATTATTAATCAATCTATTTTCCAAAATTCTTTAAAAATCGCTAACTGCTGTGTGAATGCAGCTTTAGATCGATCCCAGTCAGTCAACAAAATTTTCAAATGGCTCAGCTGATAACAACAGAGTATAAATAAATTAAGTTCATTTGTAACTAAACTACTAATTAATGGCACTTCCTAAGGAATATTCTGTCTTAATTTGTACAATATACTACTTTCCCTCAAACACACTCATTCAAACCCCATATTCATCCATATTTTGCCAATCAGTGCCTTAAAATAAATAAAAATGAAAGAAATGTAAACTTACATTAAATTCATATTCAAATGTTCATATAAGTAAGTGCTTAAAAAGTTCAAATAGGGGTGCTTAAAAAGTTTTTAACAATCAATATTGCATTTTTCATAATGATAGTACTCTGGCTACACTTACATAAATACAATTTCTGGAGCATTAAAATTTGTTATGCCACAAGTTACTAGAACCCTTGATTGTGTATAAAATGTATAATCAGCACAGTCAAAAGTCATAGATAAGTTTAGTAAAATCTATTCAATTTCAAAAAGTTTGTTTTTTAATATTTGTTCTGAAATAATTTATTATTTTAGATGTGTGTTTTGACACCTAACATTTGATCAAATCAAAAGTGATATTTAGTTTTACTTTATCTAACATGACCAGATGATTTGTAATAGAACTCAAAGGCCCTTGTAGAATGATATATGAAGTTGATATATTACAGATTTTTATAGTGGTTGTATTGTTTACAAAATACATAACCTCTATAAATGTAAAACTTTATGTTACTTTAAGATCTGACATATTTTTTTATTTTAACCATTTCAAATTAAACTAAAAATGAAATGTAGTGTATTCATAAAAAAATGTGCATTACATTCAATTGTTATGTGTTTGTATACTGCTTTTGCTTCAGTTATGTAAACAGTGTTTTAGCAAGCCGATACAAGAATACTATGGAAATGCTGATGGATTTTGATAGTCTTGTTAGCCAACTTTATGTTCAGCAGTGTACATTTGTGGAAATAGGGGAAGGAATTTGTAGCGTAAGTATTGATTTACAAGTTAATTGTGTAAAATGAGAAATTTAACAAGTGAATTTTGTTTTAAATACATTAGTATTATTACAATAACTGGATACTTTTGAATTAAAATTCTCCCTTTAATTCAAAAGTAAAACCCCGGAACTAGGAGTTTTTTTTTCAGAGGGGGTAACAATTTATCTACCCTTTCCCCTGGGTGGATCAATGTCAGCAATTTCAAAAATGTTGTGAGGTAAGTAAAACAAAAACACTTCGACCTCCTGGTACATACTGTACATGAGTTGTGTTAGTATGATGCCGAAAGCAGTATAACGAAATCTCCTAGCGTTATACCTCGATTGTGTTCGTCTTTGAAAAGCTGTGCTAACATAACATACCGATGTACGTGTATGAGTAGGTGGGTTGGTCATCACATTGTACATGTAAGGGTCAATAACAATGTACATTATGGGTGTGCAGGTGGATCAGTTTGTGCCTCACATTACATAGATTAAGTGCCTTATATTAGGGAAAATACCATTACTACCAATGCATACCAAATTTAATTTACACTTTTGGGGAATAAACCATCACATTTGAATTTATGAAACATTAAAATTAATACCGATTTCATCAAAACACATTCACAAACAAATCAAATTATAGGAACAGTTTGTTGAATATTGTTGTAGGTGCATATTAATTAAGGAATTTCTACCGTACTTACTGCGTGACATATTATGTTACAGCTTGAGATACTGAACAAAACAATAGTTATTGTGAACTCTATTGTTTTTTTACCTCAACTATTGAAAACAACTTTTGTTTTATTTTAAATGCTAAAAAGTACACAAGACTTCACAGTATATAAATAATAAAATATCCACTGTATTTTCATGATACATTTTCATATAGTCAGCCTGTTAAATAAAAATTAAAAAAAAAAAAAAAAACATAAAACTAAGTAAGGTACACTTTTATGAACTCAGTTCTCAAGCTTAATTTAAAAGATTTATTTAGTGTGAACATTTTTATAATGTCAACCTAATTGATCAGAGCAGCTCTCATATGTTTGATTGCTATAATAGTACAGTTGTTTAGCCTCTCCTGCCTCATTGTACTTATAATGTAGTTTATAATGAGTTTTAATTGGCTAAAACTTCTTTCTCCAGAGACAACTTGGAACCAATCAATTGAAATGATTAGTAACATTGTCAGTGATGTAGTTAAGTTCGGATAAGCTTCTTGAATTTTATAATTGTAAATATGAGCCAATATTGATAGCAGTGTAGCATCGTTAAAATCTTGCTCTACTGTAAATGCATGATACTTAAAACTTTCAGCTTCTAACAAATTCATTTTTATTCAGATCCCAATTGTAAATGATTGTCAAAGCTTCTGCCTAACTCTTTAAATCCTTGTACTTAAATTCCTTGTTTAACCTGTCAACTAAAAGAGTCAGTCTAATAAAGTCCTCAACATATAACTCAGAGACTTCATCTTCATAGATTTCACCAGGCATTGTTTCCTTCTTTTTCTAAAAACTCCATAAGTATACTGTTATTGTCAGCTATGAATTTGGCTCCAACATTAGCTTCAGATGAAAAATGGTCTCTGGAAAATTTTATAGAGCTCTGAAGGCCCTGAAATTTTCTGGCAGCCTTGTCTACGGTGAGGTCTTCTTTTTGTAATACATTGCATGATTTATGTCTTTTGGAAGACCATACCAAAGAAAGCAATGAACTCATGTTTTCTTACATTTTTTTAGGAGTTCTTACTTTTTGTTTCTGGATTTTATCATAATGTTTGTAAACAACCTTGACTGCCTGAAATCTTGCAGACTATGTGGTCTTTCTCATAGCCTTCTATCGGAAGGCATATGATTCTTCAGAATTTTCTATTTTGAAGCTGAAGAAACAAAAGATTCATAAATTCCCTTGTTTAACCATAATGAGTATTTCATCAACAATGCTGGCCTATTTTACGTTTTAATTATTTTTATATTTTCCCTTTTACTTTTTGCAGCCCCAAATCCTGCTGCCTGGGGCAAGTGTCCCTTTAGTTTCAGGCCAGATCATTTCATTTGTGGAGAGAATATACTGCCAGTGGTCTTCACTGATGGGTTCCGATGTTATTGTAAGATAATGGTTTCAAAGATGCCAAGATCTTGCTGGGACCTATATAAAGAAAGAGGGGCATTTATTCAGATACTTGCATAATTTTTATCATGGACACAGAAGCCATTATACCTGGAAAATTTTCCCTTTCTACTGTTCCTGATAAGCTAGTACTCAAATGGTCATAAAGAAAATGACTTTAATCAGTCATTTTCTTGATGAAGGAGATAGAGAAGAGTTGATTGGATTTGATTGGATTGATTGATATTTGATTGGATATGATGAATAGAAAGAGCCTGAACTAAACAATTTAGAGAATAAGAAGAGGGAGAACATTTGGAAGAAGATAGGAGGTAGAAGTTCCTTGTAAAAATGAAGACAAAGGTTAAGAAATTAAATGTTATACCCAGGGCTTATATACATTTTAAAGGTCATAGATTAACCCCAAATAAGTTTAGAGAGTGAGGGTGGAAGAAATGCACCTAAATCTTCCAGTATCAGCAAACTAGGCCTCTTGCTAGCCTAACAGTGAGTACTCCTGACCATGGGCGGAGTTATGGAGGAGGGGACATGGGAGGGCAATGCCCCCCAACCTTAAATGCATGTTGACTCTATATATACTAATAATAATAAATTAGAATGCCATTAATCCAAAATGAAGATCGGTGCGAGTATTAGCATCCCACTTATACAATACAATTACGGGTTGACTTCGACTACCTACCATCTACAAATTGGCGCGGCTGACTGAATCGAGTTGTGTTTAGTGCGGCCGGCGGCGGTGTTTCAATTATTCGGCAAGTCACAACAGGAGTGCTATATCGTCTAGACACGTGTGCGCCAGTCTGCTCAGCCCAGTCAGTCAGCAGTTGTCAGCTAGTGTTCATGCTCTGTTCCCGCTTTCGTGCTTCATGTATGAAAATAAGTGTGTTTTATTTAAGATGAGATGAATGGTGTTTCTATATTAATTAATTACAGTATTATCATTTTTCTGTTTTGTTTATCTATGGAATCTACAGTTTAAACAAAATGAGTAAAAAAAACAACAGACATTACAACTTTTTTTAAAATAAAAGAACCAGTGACCGTGTTTAAGACCGATGAAGAAGCGGAATCTGAGTGTTTAATAAAAGCTTCCCCAGGCTGTTCAAAGTCTTGTCATGACGTAAGTAAACAAACTGATTCAGTTACTTCTTCTTAGATGAAGGAGCCTACTCAAAAAAATTGGACCTTGGTAATATAGAGACGAGTCCATCGTGCCCAATTTTGACTACATATCCACTTTCAGACTTTAAAAATTCAAAACGAGCATTTACACCATTTTATTTTAAGAAATTTGAATGGCTAGAATACAGTATAAAGAAAGATGCTGTATTCTGTTACGCTTGCAGGATATTTTCTTCTAACAATAAAGAAATATCTGTAACTGAAAAAGGCATAAATAACTGGAAGAAGATAGGGGAAAAATTAGAAAAGCATGCGTCCAGTGAAAGTCACTTAATTTTCCATGGCAAAGTGGCATAACTATAGAAAGCCAAAGAATACAATTGCTTCGGAAATATCATCATCTCATAAAGAGCTTATTTCTGAAAATCGTGAATATTTTAAGCAAATTTTGGACCTTTTGTTATTTTTGGCCAAACAAGTAATGCCTTTTCGTGGACACGATGAAAAAGAAACGTCAGGCAACAAGGGAAATTATTTAGAGTTATGTGAATTATACTCAAAATATGATGCTAAATTCAAAGGAAAATATGAACGATATTTCAATTTAACAAGTCATGACTTTCAAAACGAAATTTTCGAAATTGTTACTGAAGAGGTTTTAAGTACAATAGTGAATGAGGTAAATGAATCTGGATTTTATGCCTTAATGGTCGATGAAGCAAAGTCTGTACAGAGTTCAACAATTGTGTATTTGTATAAGATATTTGTTTGAATCAGAAATTAAAGAAAGATTGCTAACAATGAAGGATGTTTCTCTAGATCGTAGTGCTGAGTCCTTAGCAAACATTATTTTGAACTACCTTAAGGGAGTAGGTATAACTGCTACTTTAATAGGTCAATCACATGATGGCGCGAGTGTAATGTCCGGAGTACAGAAATGGCTACAGAATGTAAAGAATGGGCTACAGAAAATCATCAGGGATACCCATTCTCTCGCCATGTATGTGCACTGTTTAGCACGTAAGGTTAATTTGATTTTTGTAAACTCTTGTGAAAGCAATAACTACAATTGTTTCTTCTTTAATGTGATGCGGTCACTATATGAGTTTTTTCTAACCCTGATATGCATGCGGAATACAAAATACTGCAAGAGGAGCTACAGATCAAAGTCCCAGGCCCACATGAGATCCACAAATTAAGTGACACTAGGTGATCGTGTAGGGCTACTGCTGTCCAATCTGTTAGCAGAAATTTTGATGCAATTTGTGCCGTCCTCAAAAAGATTGCTAATGATCTAAGGAATTCGAAGTCTCCTCAGGCCAAAGGATTACTGGCTTCAATTACATCCATGGACTTTGTAGTATGTTTAATATTTTTATTGTATTGTTTAACTGATATAAATATTCTCAGCAAAGCGCTTCAGAAGGAGGACTCTTGCATAGCAAGATGTGCGAAAGCAGTAGGAGCAATTATTTTGAAGCTCGAGTCAAAAAGAAGTGAAAACTACATTTATTATTCCCTGAAAATATTTGCATCACAACCCAATCCAATGAGACTACCACATCTCGTTCCTTGGAAAAAGAAAGTCATTCGACTTCAAGTTCACATATTGCGCCCAAACGTCGACGAGTTATTTCAAAAACTCTTAATGAATATTTTGTAATGTCTACTGTTGGACAGTCAAGAGGAGTCAATACAGAGAGTTTGAGTGATAACAGTGAAGTGAACAGCAAGGTACAGTACCGTTGTGACCTTTATTACCCAATACTTGATATTTTGATCAGTGAACTCAAAAAAGGTTTGCCGGTGAAGCAATGGAAGTAGCAAATGTGAGTGAAGAGTTCCTTTGCCTCAATGTAGAGAAATCTGAATTGTTTATACAGAAATATCCAGTGCCCGGATTGAACCAAACTATGCTCATATCAGAAATGAGCATCGTTCTCGAGTCAGATGGTATCAACCCGAAAGAAATACCGCTTAAAGAGTTGGTTAGAATATTAAAAGAACTGGTTTTAATTCAAGATGATATTTATCCCAATTTCAAGCTGCTTTTTAAGATTTGTCTTACCCTTCCATCTAATAGTGCTACTTGTGAAAGATCGTTCTCAACAATCAGAAGAATTAATCAATGGCTTAGGTCATTTATGGGCCAAGAACATTTCTCCAATTTAGCTGTCATTTATTTAGAATCTGATTTAGTAAAAAGCCTCAACTTGGATAAACTAACGGATAAATATGCAAAAAAAGGAAATAGAAAATTGCCTCTTACTTAATTATTAATAAAGGAGTGCTAATATTGTAGTGCTAATGTATTAATATAAGGATTATATTGCTTGACAATATGAGACCGTTCTATTGTAGAAAGTAAATATGTTTATACCTGGTTTATATTGCTATACAACCAATATTATGTTTATGTTTGATAAAAATAAATATCATTTTCATGTTCTGAGTTTAAGTATTTTTCATTCAAAAAAGGTACCTAAATGTCATGTTTTTAAGCTGCAATTTTTAAAAATGTCCCCCAGACCCCCCGGAAAAAGTAGGGTACAGGAAATTTAATGCATGGTAAACTTATTACTTGTGCCCCCCCCAACATACAAGGTCTAACTCCGCCCATGCTCCTGACTTCAATGCAGGAGGTCGCGAGTTCAAATCCTGAGAGGTCCAACTAGATTTAGCTTGATGGATTTAAACCATTGACACATAACAACGTTTAAATAATCAATATAAAATGCCGCTGGCAGTGAAATAAATAAAAAATATAAATAAATTAAAAAAACTCTTACCATTGAACTAGATAGGAGGGTTCCGACGTTATCGTAAGATAACACCATCAAGCAACATGCCTGGATGCTGTTTGCTCCAGTCATTGGTGGTGGTTCAGAAGTCACCTTTAAGCCGTTAGTCCCCAGGTTAGGTGTCAGAGAGTGCTCTTTAGCCCTAACTTTGCCTGGTAAAATAATACTTCATTTAACTTTTTTTAATCCTTCGTTCCGTAATACCTCTCTCTCTTTCTGAGTTCAGATAGGTCATTGAACCAAAACAAGTAGTAATGAAGAGAAGGACACTTTTAAAAGATAGTATACAATTAGGTTGGCGGAGCCTCGATGAGGAGCAGGACAAATTCAATAAATATTTATTTATTTTATTCGAGGCTATACATCTCTACTGCCATCCAGTAAGCGAAATAGAAATTCTGAACATTGTTAGGTCATTCAAAAATAAATTGATAAGTGGGTATGATGAAATCCCTGTTAAATTGATTAAATTCTCAATTAATCAACTTCTTAAGCCCCTCGTACATCTAATAAATTCTTCTTTCATATCTGGAATCTTCCCTCAAGAACTTAAAATTTTCAGTCATACCAGTTCATAAAAAAGGAAGTAAAAAAGACTCAAATAATTATCGTCCCCATATCTCTACTTCCTTCAATATCAAAAATCTTTGAAAAAACCATGCACAATAGATTAGCTAAATATTTAGAAGAGAACAACTTTTTTGATAAAGAACAAAATGGTTTTAGAAAAGGAAAATCTACAGTAACAGCTTTAGTTACTTTTGTTGAATCATTAATAGAGGCCATCGATAGTGGCGAGAAACCAATTGGTATTTTCACGGACCTTACTAAGGCCTTCGATACTATTTCTCATGATATATTATTACAAAAACTGGTATCACTGGGTATTCACGGTACAGCCTTGAACTGGTTAAAATCTTATCTCAATAATAGATTTCAATACGTAGAAATTTCTTCCACAATAAACCAAAAATTAGTCAAAATCAATTCAACAAAATTAAGTATCAAGCAAGGTCTCCTCAAGGTTCCATCCTTGGTCCTCTTTTGTTTATTTGTTATTTACAGGGATTTCCATCATTAATAGAGAAAATTTCTTATACCAAAAGTAAAATTATACTCTATGCTGATGATTCAAATTTAATCGTTTCAGGTAAAAATCAAAGTGATATAGAATCTGCAAGTCTAATGCACCTTTCAAAAATTCAAGAATTTTTTCAAAATAATTCATTGTATTTAAACATTGACAAAACAAATTTTATTTCTTTTCAAACGAGACAGAACAAAAATATTTTTTCCCCAAACATTAAAGTAGGTGATACAAATATTAGTAATATAGTTAACACAAACTTTTTGGGTCTAGAGATTGATCAACATTTAAGTTGGAACGGTCATATAAAAAAATACTTACAAAAATACACTCAGGACTGTATACCCTTAAACATATGTCATTTTTATGCAATCTCCCTACTTTAAAATCTATTTACTACGCTCAAATTCATGCTCACAGCTTATGGTTTGTGTGTGTATGGGGGAACATGTAATTATAACTTGGAAAAATTACTATTATTACAAAAACAAGCAATAAGGATAATGTTAAAACTTAAACATGATGATCATGTAAGAAAGCATTTTATCTCACTTGAAATCCTAACAGTTTATGACCAATACATATTTGACTGTATATTGTACATAAAGAACAACCCTAATGATTTAATTTTTAAATCAGATACACATTCCTATAACACAAGGGGGAAAATGATATCAATATATCTAAACACAATTTAGCTTTCTTTAACAAAAAGCCCTCTCAAATGGGAAGTAAATTCTCTACAGCTTTGCCTATTGATATTAAAAAGGAACCAGAAATTAAAAAATTTAAGAAGAATCTAAAAACATTCTTGGTGACAAATCCCCACTATGCTTTATCAGAATTTCTAACCTGTTGTGTTTGATATTTAACTTAGTTATTATCAAACTCTAATTCAAATTCAAATTCAAAATTCTTTATTCATAATTTTTTGTACACATATACAAAGAATAGCGTCTTAATACTTAAATGCTTAAACTAAAATAAAACTACGAGATACATGACTATAAAAAATAAAACAAATAATAACAATAATGGGACTTATTGAATTTATTGGAAGACCAGGCTCTCAGTACTCAAGAACAAAAATATTCATTAATTGAATAGAGTGCTTTTTCAGTTAGATATCTTTTTATTTTGATTTCAAAAATTTTCGCATTATTTTCAAGCTTAATCTCAGTTGGTAACTGCATAAAGAAATGTTTTCCAATGTAGCTTGTTTTCTTTTTATAGAATTCCAAGCTGTGTCGATCTTAGGATATTTTATTACGTGTGTCATAATTGTGTTGGGATTGTATTAGAGATTCACTGCAGTTTAACTTAAAAAATTTAATGCATTCAATAATGTATAGGCTGTATACTGTCGGTATGTTTTGTTCGGAAAAAATGTGCTTTACATGATCTATTATATTCAGTTTGAACATTATTCTGAGTGCCTTTTTTTGTAATATCAAGATTTTATCTAAATTCTGTTTAGTTGTTGCGCCATATATACTAATACTATTTAATGTACTAGTTTGTACTCAACAAATAAAGAATTTTTGTCTATTGTCTACATAAAAATGATTAAGAATGGCTGATAAAAATTCAATAACCAATATGACATATAACTCTACCACAAAAGCAACAAGATTGTATGAGAATCAAACTAAAATAACGATAACAAGCAATTGAGTAAAAAAGAACATAGTTTCAGGCCTCTTGTAGCATCAACTATGTTTCTATCCCTAACCAATGTGAAAGAGGTTTCAAGAGCTATATTGTCCCTAAAAACAAAACAATCATCAGGTTGGGACGAGTTATCTTCGGATTTACTTAAGTCTTCTTGATCCGAATTTTCCTATCCTTTGACCTATTTAATTAACACATCATTTCTATCTGGAACTTTCCCTGAGAAACTCAAATATACCATAATCAAACCTCTTCACAAGAAAAAATGATTGGCTTCAGATAAAAACTATCGTCCTATTTCCTTAGTGTTAGTCTTATCCAAGGTATTTGAAAAAATATTTCTTTCGCGTCTTACAAGTTTCTCCTCAAGTGGAAGATATTAGATGGTTCTCAATATGGGTTTCAACAGGGGAAATCAACTGATTCAGCTGTATTTGATTTCACTAACGCCATGTTGGAGGCTTTTGACAGGTTGCAGAAGGCAGTTGGTGTTTTTTGCGACTTGTCGAAGGCCTTCGATTGTGTAGGTCACTCTCTGTTGTTGGAGAAACTCAATCATTATGGAATCTGAGGAGTTGCATTGAGTTGGATAAAATCATTCCTTACGAGACGAAAGCAAAGGGTAAGTATCACTCATACTCGTGGCCCATCATCTTGGCTCGAAACAAAAGTAGGTGTCCCTCAAGGCTGTATTCTGTCCCCAGTCTTGTTTCTGTTGTACATAAATGATTTAAATTACTTAAACAGACAATCAAAACTATGTACGTACGCAGATGATGTATCCATCTTATTGAGAGGTGAAACAAGCCAACAAGTCCTTTCAAACCTTACATCAACATTAAAAGAATGTAGCAATTGGTTTGGAGTAAATGGGCTACTACTTAATAATACTTAATAAGACCACCGCCATAAATTTCCAAACATCTAACCGCAATAAAAACTCAATCAAAGAAATAGATCTTTCACCTACATCAAAAATATCAACCATCCCAGATACTAAATTTCTTGGAGTTTTTATTGATGAAACCTTATCATGGGCAACCCATATTAATCAGTTGTTAAAAAAAATTAAGCTCTGCTGCATATGCTATAAACCTCCTAAAAGACACGTCAGAATATTTTATTTTGTTTATAAAATAAGGGATTTTTTTTAATGAAATAATCAATTTTAAGATGAAAATCCATAATGTTTTTGTAGAAAGTTGATTTTTCTTTTTACAGATGTTTATAGAGTTGCCTATTGAAAATAAAGGAAGTATTAAAAGAGAGATGTTCTTTGGTAACTGTCTCTGCTCTGAATTTCGGCAATGGCAGCTATGCAGTAGACACTTGTTAAAACAGCGCCCTGACGAGTGTATGTTTAAGGAGGATGAAAACACTGTTAATACTAGTGCTCGTGTGCATCGCCGACTCTGTGATGTTACTGCTATTATTGGGCGGCGGAATTGTCAGTGTGACTGCTCCACGCCTCTGGCTGGTATTCAGCAAAAAATGTTTTATGGTGAGAAATTTTTTAAATTTGTTTTACTTTGTAATGCATTGATCATATAGTAAGACAATTTGTAATGCACCGATCATATAGCAAGACATTAGACATTTTGATTGAAGGAAGAGCAACTGTTAACAGCACACTACTTTATTGTAGAGTATGGTCAGTTGGCGAATTATAGTACAGAGAGCATGAGTACATGATAAAAAAGTCACTCTCTTCTATTATATTCTCCTAACATAGTTCGCAGACACCTACTTTAACCCTGGAATGGTAAGCAGTCGTAAATTTTATGACTCACTTTAAATAATTTTCGATAATGACGTCATTTATGCGTTGGTAACCCTGTCCGTCCAGGAGATCTCCTACCTACGCCTGCCAAGGTCAATGTCCTCTTGACAGCTGTCCCCTGCACATCGTTTGTGATATATTGAGGGTCGGTCATAAGATATACGAGTGCTTACCAACAAAGTTACTTTATACATGTTGTTTCAAATATTGTTTTACGTTTTTTTATGTGTTAAATATCGTTATTTTCAAGCTAATTTTGCGTTATTGTTTTGTGTAAATAGTTATAGATGTTGTACATGTGTAACTAGTTAATATTCTTTGTGTGTAAATATTTGTGATCTCTGATTTCTATGATCTCTGAAATCTTAAAAAAAGAGACTCTTCCAGATCATCCACTTATCAACAATACAAGAACAACTTGTAAAATATGTCCCACTAAGAAGAGGAGGATGACAACCAATCATTGCATTCACTGTCGTCAAGCTTACTGCAATGAGCACCGAGGAAATGTTTGCTGTAAATGCACTGATCATGGCTAAAATTATGGCATTGAGATCTCAGACAATATAATAATGTTGGATATATAATATTATTTTTCAATGTCTCTCTACTATAGCCTTTTGATTTTTAAAGTTAATTGTTTTAAATATCATCTCAATTTAAGAAAAAATGTTTTGTTTTCTTTTTAAGTCGTAAAAGTGTATGTTCTTATTTTTTCAATAATTTCATATTATTAAAATAAAAATTATTCAAAATGAGCATTGTAAAACTGTTTTTCATTATAATAAATAGTTAAAACAATTTTTTGTAGTTGTTTATTATTTGACTTCCTTACATAAAAAATGTTTTCAAAAACATTGTAAAATTTACGAATGCTTACCAATAGTGTGATTTTAAATAAGCTTACCATTCTAGGGTTAATTATTGTGCTGCATAACATATGTACATACAAAAACAAATAAAAGAAATATTAGCAATTAGCAAAAATGTGAAAATTAATGTTTGGTAATTGGAGGAGATTAAAGATAAGGAGATAAAAGTTATTTTATATGATTTGATTAACTAGACTGATTTTTAAATTAATGTTTTTATAAGTTTATTTTTCAGACCAGTTAGTAATTTATTATTTACTAGCAAAAGATAGGGTGGAAAAACAAGAGTTAATTTATTAAAAAAGAAGTTAACAATATTGATTTTGTTTTAAGAGCTAAAAAAATACTCACCAATTTGCCCACACCAACAGAGACCACTTGGTTCTGTTTGGAGAGTCCACACTAATTACAACTGCGTCACCAAGCTGGAGAAAAGCCAGACACAAAAGTCACTAAAAAATGAAGAGTCACTTAGAAAAATGAAGAAATCACAACAGATTTCCAAGTCCTTTGAGCGTGAAAGCCAGGATGAACCTGAGACGCGTACCGCACAAGGAAGGTCTAGAAGATCTGGTTGCACAAATTTAGGGGGGTTTTAAATAAATTAAATCAAATTTGGATAAAGTTCAAAATGAATAAATAATTGATAAATTAGGTAAACGGTTAATTTTAAATGTTAGAGGAGACCTATAAAAACTACAAAGTGTGGAGGGTTTGTTTATGAGTACTTAAGACATCGTGTCCATTGATACTGAGAGAAGACGACTGACTCCTTCCACACGTTCAACATTAAGGGAAGCAGAGTACTTCTATTTATAAAACATTGGGGTTGCAGAATTTGATCACCTGATGTCCATATTTTAAAGATTCGACTATGTCACTTTCTCTCTCTAGGGTTTTGACTTACAAAACTGGCATTTAATAATAATTAAAACCGTTATTTTTCTAAATTATAACAATTAATGTATGATTTTTTTACTTGTATGTAAACTCACATTCATTGGACTGAATTTAAAATTATCTTCTAACCTTAGAAGTTGGTTAAATTTTGAAAATTTGTCTGAATGAACAAGGGAACTATACTTGTATGTTGGTTTGTAAAATTAATACTGTATTACCTAAAAGGCTTATAATTATAAAATTAAAAATATAATCATTTTTTATACATTTCACTGATAATTTCCATAATCTCAAACCTAATGGAAAGTCAACATCTTGTCACTGAAATGTACGGGATACTAAAATATTAAATTTTCGCTCTTAGACAGTTTTTTATTCCAGGTTTTAAAACATGCTTCGCCAATACTCTGCCAGCAACAATCTGTAAACCACGGCCTGTGTGTGGTACCAATTATTGTGATGTAAGTCTTTACGGCGTTCTCTATGCAATCAAGTGTGACCGCAATTGTAAGGATCATCAACCTGTAAGTCTTGATACAAGTATTTCATTTTGTAATTTTGATATTTTGTATTGTATGTTTGAATCATAATATAAATATGGAGCCCAGTGGCTGAGTGGTACACTACTCCTCTACAGAGTTTGAGGTCCCAGGTTGGTGGATGGTAAATACACCCCAAATTCCCCAATATTACCAAGCACCGTGTGGCAATTGGGAAGCTATCACTTCAGAAGCATATCCTTGTAACAAACGCTGGAACTAACAGTGTCATTCTTAATGTGCCAACCAAACATCCATACAAGGCCGTTATTTAGTATTGAGGGTGATTTGAGAGATTTTTAAATCTTAGTGCCTTTTCGGAGGACCAACTAACATCCACGTTAGTAGAGGAAACACTACAAAAAACGTTACCACGAACGATCACAGGGAGATGCGTTTTATAAGTAGAAAGTAATGAAAAAGAACCAACTGTACCTTTTAGAGGAGATAGTACATATCTTGGAGCGAAGAACTGAGAAGATGAGAGTTGAGATGACCGTAGAGATGGATCCACCAGGCCTGGGGTGTCGATGTTGTCCAGCGGTCAGTTTTGAGCACACCACAACACTGTTAGAGTTCACTTTGAATTAAAAGCGGAGTAGCTTAAGAGTAGAGAGATTGAGAGACGAGAACACACGATCACTGGCTAATGAAACCCAAAGAGAGGTCACTATAAGAGAGGTCACGGCAAGCGCGACGCCGAGAGAACCGTACTGCATCGCATCATGAGTTCAACTGGGAAGTTAATTTTAGGTATAGGGGTGAAGCGTGTTGACGGGGTTCACACCACCGGATACAAGCGTTAGACAATGTCACCTGATATTTGAATTTTGGCAAGTGCATGTGCATAGAGGCCAGTAATATTATTTAAATTGCAATACAGTAACAGGTGAATATATTATGAGTATGGGAATAACAAATTATGCTTAAGAGATTATAAATACAAATAAGAGGAAATAAACTGTCTACACTTCAGATATTTATATGTTTTAATCAACATTACTGCAGTATTCAAACAGATTTATATATCAAAGGCAGATACAGGGTGTTTCACGAGAGGTTGGCACAACTTCAGGATATGATAGTATACACAAAAATAAGCAAAAAAGTTCCTGTAAACATGTGGCATATCTCACCTTGTTAAGTGTCCGCCTGTGTGTATGTGTTTTTTATTTTAAAAATTATACCTCAAACATGGTTTCAGCCAATAATTTGAAACTTGGTATATTTGCTAACCTAGTTAGAAGTAGTTTAAAATAAAAAAGGAACAAAATTATCTTGATCAGTTTCAAAATGTTAAAGCAACCATAAGAAATGTTAAAAATTAACTAATTTTAAAACCATTATTTGTATTGAAAATGTATTAGGATATTTCAATTTTGTAAATTTAATAACAAATTCAAAGATACCTCAATTTTAAAAATCGGTTTGAAAATAAAAGAATAAAGCACTTTTTCGTGTATCCTTGTTTAGGGTTTTTCACTGTATGAAGTTTACTAACCAAATGTATAAATTCTTAGTCATTATTAAAAGCTGTTTTTAATTATTTTAAAGTATACATTGCTTAATTAATTATTTTAGACTGAAGTATGCATTAATGAAGGAGGGCGTCACATTGAACAGCATTTATAATACAATTTGTGAGTGTTTTATATAAAATAAATTTCGTTTTTAACAAAATGCTATTTTTTTAGGAAACCCTGAACAAGCACGTGTGAAAAGGGGCTTCACATAAAAACAGCTGATATTTAAAATAATTAAAAACAGCTGTTTATAATGACTATGAAGTTATACGTTTGGTTAGTAATCTTCATACAAGTGAAAAACCCTAAACAAGCATGCTTGTAAAAGGGCTTTACTCTTTTATTTTTAAACCGATTTTTAAAATTGAGGTATCTTTGAATTTGTTATTAAATTTACAAAATTAAAATATCCTAATACATTTTCAATACAAATAATGGTTTTAAAGTTATTTAACTTTTAACATTTCTTATCGTTGCTTTAACATTTTGAAACTGATCAAGATAATTTTGTTCCTTTTTTATTTTAAACTACTCCTAACTAGGTTAGCAAATATACCAAGTTTCAAATTATTGGCTGAAACCATGTTTGAGGTATAATTTTTTTAATAAAAAACACATACACACAGGCGGACACTTAACAAGGCGAGATAGGCCACATGTTTACAGGAACTTTTTTGCTTATTTTTATGTCTACTATCATATACTGAAGTTGTGCCAACCTCTCGTGAAACACTCTGTATAAGTCTGATTCTTTTGTAACTTTTTGTGTGGAATTTGTTTCTATATTTCACTGTTGGGTTGTGGGTATGTAAATATTATGAATTGTATTAAATAAGCACAAAATGATCCCAGAATTATTGCAATTACAGTATCTTGATCAAAATATTAGTTCTCTTTCCATGTTGTTTGTAGATCATTCAATTTATATTATTCTCTCCCACTTACCTATACACTTACAAAGGCAATGACTCCCTAACCTAACCTATAAATATACAGCGGTAATCCTCCCCCATGCATACAGTGGTAATGTTTGGTCATCATCACTGTATGTGAGGGTGGGAAGATCATCACCACCGTAATATGTGTGGGTAAAAAGCTCATGACTTCTGCGTTTATGGGTGGATGGGCAAAGAGTGAGTGTATATCTGGGTGGGAGTTGTATCAGTTCGCACATTCATGGGTGGGTGGAAGAGCCTTCAATAAATATGCTATTTCCGTCAGCTTCTATCCCTGTGTATATGAATGTATGTTTCCATCCCCTTGCTTAGTAACAATATTTTTCAACCAAATACGCCAGCATTAATTTTTACTCAAAAGAATTAGAATATTGTGTACAATGAAGAGTAAAATTCCATCCAATGGCTGTAGAATTTTTTTCTTTTTGGCTATCAAGTTTGCTATTGTAAATATCAAACTAATGGAGATGCTATAAATAATCAACACTAGTATATTTTCAGTATAGTATTAAAAAAAAAATAAAACAGATAAAAACGATAAATGTTAAATTAAGTAAGTGTTAAGGGTGGATACAAGAGGAGTTAAAATAACTATATCTCTAACCGAAACTACAACTATTATTATTCATTATTCATTTTTAAGACGTCGATCGTAGAGATATGAGGAGTGAAAGAGTGTGATGATTGTAGATGAACGAGTGTAGTGACTGTTACTAGTCGACTGTTCCTCAGAAAGAGCTATCTATTAAAGCTCAATAGCTAATGGATCTACAGTTACAGAAATTATCATCAACAAATTTTGACTTTTTATAGAGCATTTCTTATTAGTAAATTAAGATTGTTCATTGTTCTGGGTGTCTTTTATGTTATTTTCTTAATTACGTAGTGAAATACCAATGCTAATATTTATGGATAGGACTGTGGTGTGTTGTTAGTTTTGTGAAAAGCCTGGGCCCATTACAAGCAAGCGGCCACTTGTCACTTCAGAATGGTCCATCTGGCAAGCTGTCACTAGCTCGGATGAATGTAACGTACAGCAATATGAAGCTGAATGTCTTGATGACAAGTAAGTTTGAGTAAGTACCATTATTGTGGCAAGCAGATGACAATAACAACAAAATATTCTTTATGTGACCAGTAATAATGATAAAAAACTCCTCATAATAATGATAACAAATATAAGTAAATTTACTCTCACACAAACATTATTTTATCAACTAGAGGAACCCCTGCACACTTCCCGTACCAACAACTCGCTGCACTTGTGACACATCGGCTTTAGCATGTAACTTTTGACAACACATAAAAGTGGTTAAACTGTATTAAATAAAATCATAATATGTACATTAATTCCCAGTAGCTCAATGCACTTGAGTTCTAACATATGTATAATCATAATTTAAATTCTAACACCCAATGAAGAAAGCCTATTTCAAAATGTTCTTCTTATTTTATTTAACAGCTGATGATTAAATAAATAAAATAAATTCATTAGATTACCATTGAAACTTTAAAGTTTTGTGGAACATGTAACATTTTTTCTTTATACCGTTACACTTATTTGATTTATCAATTAATTTAATAAAGTTAATGAAATTAGAATGATCACTCTTAATAATTTGTTATCAATTTGGATAACAATCTATAATTTGCAACCTTTATGAGGTTTTTTAGCTTAATTTAATTATACTTTATACTCTTATTCTTTTAAATAATAAAGAAAATATCTTTTTATTTAGAACATGATTCTCTTTTGCAATTCTCAGGGTTAGTTAGGTAAGTTGGTAAGACTGTATGATGCAATAAATCAAGACAGTTAAGCTTTCACAATATTACTTTAATCACATGTTTTCAAAAAATAAGAAAAAACAAATCATTATTTAATTATAACATGAAGTGTTATTATGATTTCAACTTGTTTTATAAGACAAAATGTTTAATAATATTTTGTTAACTGAGACTTATCTGGACACAATGAAGTTCTTGTAGAACACGATACAAACAAATTTGTGTTTATTTTAATTTATATGAAATATAAAAATCTTTTAATATTAAACTCACTACTAATATTTTAAAATGATTTACTAAATTTAACCAATTAATTTTGAAAAAATTAAATAACGCGTTGAAGTCCAGTGGACCTCTCCAAAGTTACTTAAAGGACTGTTAGCGAAAGAATGAGCGAGACCCTTGGCGTTGGCCTCTCATGTCATACGTTTTCAAAAATGCACGCTCTCCTCCCCCCTTTATTTCATTAGCCAATCGCATGTCTTCTTGCCCCTCTGTGTTTTCAATTTTCGTTACTCCAACCGACTCATCTTCAGGAGGTGCTGCCCCTGTTGGGCGGATTATGATTTAACGAAGTCCTTTGGACTAGTCTATTCGTTTTGTTACATCATGACTCCCCTTTTTGGTTACCCTTTGGACTCGTCCTCTTAGTCGTTTGATTTACTTGGATCCGGGGTGGGGACGATGGAAAGTTCCAACCGACCTGCTGACTCTTGTCCCACGCTATTTTGTCTTATCTTTTGTTGACTGTTGTGTCTCAGGCATTCCCACATGTTTATGATTATACTTCTCAGAAAAAACCACACCCATTCCTTCCTTTGTGACAAAGGAAGATTGTATTTTGTTTATTCCAGATGTTTCTGTTTGTTTTCCTGTCTGACTTGCAGCAATTCTCTAATATTATTTGAACCTTCGTGGTTTATTCCCATTAAATATATCCCTTTCTTTTGTGTAATAATTTATTATCTATTTAAATTAATTAATTCATCTATCAATTTGGTGGACCTGTTACAAACAGAGCCATAAAGCTGGATGTGAATAAAATCATACTTAAAAACCTATCCTGGGAAAAAAAACATAACTTCCCAAAGTGTCATGAAAGGTGTAGTAATGTATAAAGGAGACACAAACAGAGACGCAAGGCAGACAGACATACATTCTCTTTTTATATTTATAGATCAAACAAAACTCCCACTGGATATTCAAACTCTTAACTAAGACAGATCTATAACCTTCTCAATTTTATAAAAATCACTATTTATATTTCAACAGCTGTTAAAATTTCATAAACATTATTATTTACATTTCAACAGCTGTTACTTTTCGAATAATTAAAATCTCACTCCATGTTATTTTATGGCTGAAAAATGTACTTTGAAGGATTCCCATGCCCTTGACGGTAAAAATGTAGAACAACTAAAACATTATTACATAGCTATGAATAGGGGCAAATTTATTGACTCCTCAATCTTTAAAATTGATCAAGAAATAAAAAGGAGTAGTGTTAGAAAAAAAGCTGCTTCAGTTATTATATTTAAGATATTAGTTATTAACACAGACTATACAAGTGACAGTGCACAGTTTATCAGTAAATAAAGGATAAATCCTTTTCAATTAGTCTGCAATAAACTTGAAAAATATTAATAATAACAATTATTTTTATCAATTTTGTATAAGTTAAATTAACTATATAACAATTGGGAAAATCTAATTTTAGTTGAATTTTGATGGGTGAACTCATTTCTCATTAAGGTAGTCCCAAGAACTGAAATGTAGTCTGAGAACACTCTCAGATGAATCTCCTTTGTCAGATGGTGATCAAATAATTGGAAACCAAGTATAGGTACATTCTCTACATTTCAGGAACCCTCAGAATACAGAGCTAGCAATCAAACTTGTTACATGGTATGTAGGTGGTATTGACCCACCCGTTCACATATGTTGTTATTGGACCTGGCCCCGCCCATTAAGTACAGTGCTATTGGCCCACCTGCCCATCTAAAAAAATACGTTGATATCGCTACAACAGACATTTTCCTCTTCAATTTAGGATGGGCAGAGTGAGGTCCAATGGTGATCCAAATAATTGCATCCTACTCAGTCTAGTTACTTAATCTTAATAATTGTAATAAAGTTGATAATAAGGTCTTGTTTTAATTTAAAGTTTGGTTAAATTAAACATTCTCACACAATCTGAAGCTGCAGAAATTGTGGTTATTTAGGTGCCATTATATGATTAATAAGTTCAATATATATTCAGAAGTGAGTGATTACAAGAATTGAAAACTAAGCGATTAATTTTATTTCAAGCAATACCCATTCTTGAAATTTGGAAATTAATTTTAATATCGGGATTTTAAACAATTAATTTATCAATCAGCTAAGTAGGGAATCCAGTTCTCTGTGGAGGAAATAGCTGGTAATGATCTATATTTTTGGTACTGGCAAAAATGATCTTTTCTGAATATGGTCCATTAAAAATAGAGTGGCATACTGTATTCCATTGCCAAGTCCTATTCCACTTTTATTTCAAACTATTTGGTTTTGATAAATATGCTAAGGGAGCAAAAAATTAATAGAGCTCCTAGATTTTGTTCTTAAATATTTTGAAAAATCTATATTTTTTTCAGCGGGCAGCCAGCGTTAGACTGTATTGGTCCAGGCTTATTGTGGTGAGTATTATATTATTAAAATGTCTGACAGATAAGTACAAGTTTGAAACCCCACTAAGCTAATTGAAAGAACTTTTACTGAATAAATTTATACACAGGCTTCAAAGGACAAATTATTATTGAGGCGGATCTAACTTCTTGTTATTTAGGCTATTTATTTGTGACTTGGAAAGAAGTTTGACATAAGATGAGGGTTAAAAAAATGTTTCTTGTATATAGTTAACTATTTTTTGTAACTTTACGTAATGAAATAATTCTCTACAATGCTGATGGTTGTAAACCTAGTTGCACTCGATTCGGACAATAAAAGAGAATGCATTGTAAGTTTTCCTTACAGCTTCAACTTCTATTCTGGGAAGATATTTCCTTAGATCGCCATTTCCTATCTCATTATAGAAAAGTACATGCCAGGTGGTGTAATAGTATGAAACAGCGGTTACTCAGTTTTTACCAACTTTCGTCTTTATTCTACAAACAGAAACAACTAAGGAACCAAAAGTTATATATGCAGTGACCAACCCATATCCCTTCAGTAGTATTGACCACCCCCCCCCCCCCACCCATACATGTACAGATGTAATAACAGCCCTACCCTCCCATACACGTTTGTACACTGTAAAGGTCATCCTAGGCCCTTTAATTTGCTAATAGAGCCTCCTGCGTTTGGCAGGACTGCCAATAATAATCATCTGCATTGCAACATTCCTGAAAATACCCACCAAGGGTCATGTACGATGACATTTGCTAGTCCTGTTACAGCGAGAGCATCTGTCAACTTGTTACTCTATCCTGAAATGACTTAGAGCCCAACACAGGCTATTGTTTAGCCATCCAGTGTTGGCTGTGCTGAAAAACGAAAACAGTTTAGACAAATGCTAAATTAAACATAAGTTTAGGTCACAAGGGCTCTCTAGAAAGGTTCGAATAGATTGGTCTCCCAAAAAATTAGTGACACAAACCAATATAGCATTGTTTTCAACCGCAAAACTGGACAGAAGGACTTCATAGAAACAAAAAGGTCCATCCCAAGCCTTCCATTTATCTCTACCAATATATTTGAAGTTGTACTAAACCAGTTCAGCAGGTAGTACAAGGACTCTCCTTGACCTAAATCCTTTTAGACAAGGCATTAAAGATACATTCAACCTTTTGTGATAGTGTATACGTGAAGATGTCATATTAGCTCTTTTGAGTTTCATCCGTTTATTTATTCACCCCTGTCTTACGGCTGAATAAATAAACTATACAACACTCCAGTACAGAATCAATATAAACATATTTAGCAAATTGGAAATTCTATGTTTATAACCAAGAAATAAATAAGAACCTAATCAGACTAATGCATCGGTTTGTATGATTCGTAGTTGTGGCAAAGATGGAATGGACTGTACATGTGAGGTGAAGGAAGAAGATGGACATCTCAAAGCCTTCCGCTACACTGTTTCATTAAAACAACATACACATCAAGACCACACATCGGTCAGAGGTAATGGTTGTCAGGTTGTGTTCACTCTAGAGTTATAGCTATTTAGTACTATACTTGGTGTATCAATAAATTCTAGACAACATTTAGTTTTACATTTTGAAAATTTCCTGTTTTACAATTGGTTGTTGCGGTTGGACTGTTCATGATTGATTGGAAATTTCTACCGTGTTTTTAACGACGTTTCTACATTTTTTGTCATCCTCAGATACTGCTTACTAACTGAACATATGTTCCATTAAAAACCAGACATCTTTTGAGTAAATCAAATCAGATGGAGGATAACAAAAGTATAACACCTGTATACATTATAACTAAAGTTAACTCTATGTATGTGATAAATCTTGTCTTGAACAAATTATATAAAAAAACATGAACTCTTAACACAGTTTGTAAACTGTGTTAAATGTTTAAAATAATGTTTAAAATTATTTTAAACATTAAAATAATCTGTAGATTAAGATAATTTTAATGTTTTTAAAGCATACGTAGTTTGCAATGGTTTTTTTAAAATCGTTGGTACTGTTGGAGGTGTATAGCTGTACCGTACCCATGACCTTCACAAATTGGGTTATGGTGGGGTGAGGAACGCAGATTAAAGCAAAGTATTTCTAAAAACATTAACAGAACAACTGACTTGATTTGATTGGCAGCAAAGAACAGCTAATTGATAAAATAAAATTGAGGCAAAATAAATACTATACAGCCTTGCAGGTTATTTTTGTAGAAAAATTGCAATTCTTTAAGGATCACTATTTTTAAAAATAATACTAACCACAAAAGTTAATTTTTATTATGACACAAATTAGGATTCACTCACCAAAATTGGTATTCAGTATTCAATTTTTTACTCGATGGCGACATTCTTAATTTAGGAACATGTTTAGTACAACTATAAATAAACAAAGTTCAC
Source organism: Stictocephala bisonia (assembly GCA_035578905.1). Lineage (NCBI taxonomy): Eukaryota > Metazoa > Arthropoda > Insecta > Hemiptera > Membracidae > Stictocephala > Stictocephala bisonia. Next base: position 23,191 of record JAQJVL010002901.1, on the reverse strand, counting down.
TTGCACAGCAACACGCCTTCTTATATACTTTCTTATTTGACTAATTATAATACAGTTTGTAATACTTATATCCATTACAGTAATTATTGGGGTTGTGTAGGGGAGAGAACCGAGTGTCAGACTTGTCAGTTAGCTGTAAATCAGACCAACACTACGTGGTTTTGATTCCACGTAAAGCTGTAGGTCCCATAGTTGCCCTAGCTGTTGGGCTATTAATAAATTGCCCTTTCTGAGGAACAGTTGAACTCAGTTAGTAACCAGACTACACTCATGCTAAATTCATATCATCATTCATATTCGCCTTACAATACGCACAACGTTGTGTTGGCGTCTCATAAGTAAGTAAGTAAGGTTATTTTAACACTCTCCATGAACTGTGTATCATTATACTACACTATGCCAAAATATTAAGTTAATAATAATAATAATTAAAACGATTAAAAATTACATTTGCTTTTTAGTTTTAGTTTGTCCAGTTTATATATAGAAAATATTTACTATGTCTACCAACATGATTGATTTTGAGTGTTGGTAGTGCTGCAAAATAACTGTGGAGTGTAAAATGCACACATATATTGGTTTTATAGGCGCTAAAAAGACTGAAGAAGCCATTTCTAGGAGGAACGGTATCTATTAATTAAAAATGTAAAAATCACTTTGGTTTGTCAAAGACATGTGCAGTTTAATTGTAGTAGTTTATAATCAGACTATTTTTAATACATTATTTTAGAACATATAAACTAATATTTCAAAGTGTTCCTTTTAAAAGAACATTTATTACTCTTTGGTTGCTCATAGACATATTGTGTAGTTATTTATTGTCAATTTTTGACTAATTAAACAAATAGAATTAACAAAATTTCAAGTACTGCTGTGAAAACAACATTGATCAGGGCTCAGAAAATTCAAACAAAAATTAAAAAAATGCAATAAATTTTTCTATGGAAATTAGAACATAAAATTTTATTTAAATCAGTATTCCAGCATAATTATTTTGATGATAAGAAAAAAAATCAACTACTATACAGTATTGAAAAAAACAAGTAATTAGAAATTAATAATTATGCTTGAGGATTAAGCAAATTATTTTAACAATAAAATTAACTTATAGATCGGATTAAACCCATACCATGTAAATGCATTAATGATAATGGTGAATAATTATGTGACAGAACTTACATCTAATTAAACTTAATCGGAGGACAATTTAAATTTAATTGTTTAAATTCTATCTCATTTTAACTAAGTTATTTGTTTTATTTATTCTAATGTTTAATTTGTCACTTAATTAATCGAAAACATCGTTTGAACCATATTGTAACATTTTGTTCAATACATAGTATGAGCATGGAAGAAAGTTTACCCAAGCTCAATTTTCTAAACCTAGCGGCCGTAGAACGATTGGCACACATTTTTGGCCGATTTGGAATTGCACGACTGGCACAGTCATTAGAGGGGATTAAGAAGGGTCAACCTGTAAGTTTCAGAAAGGCACGATTGGCACACACTGCCCGGCCAGGTAGTAGCAGCCAGGTGGCCAGAATGCGAGAAAATGGGAATTTTTTTGCCCCCGCAAATTCCCTGCTGTGGTGCTTATTGAAGTAAGCAAAGTTTAAAATTGCGCAACAAATCTGCAGCTATGGCTTCAACGCTAGCTGGATCCAAATGAACAATTAGCATTATTGTGGTGTAACCTAACCTAACCTAACCTAACCTAGTGAGGTTTAAATTTAAAAGTTTGTTATATCACGGGCAAATGACTGCCCCGCAGAGTTGACGGGAATAATAAAATTCCCGTTTTCCCTCGTTCGATGGCGTCTACCTGGTCGAGCGACTGTGCCAATCCTGCCTTTTCCAAGCAGGCGAGTTGACCCTACTTATTCCGCTCTAATGATTGTGCCAATACTGCCATGGGCAGAAGGTCCAAAAATGTGTGCCAGTCGTCCCGTCCCCAACCTAGCTACTGTCTGATGGTATTTTATTAATTTTATTTATTCATCACATTTTTAATTTCTTAAGTTTTATTAATTATTGCCTTCCGAAGCAAGTAGCTTTTATTGTTATTTCCTCACAATATTAAGTATGAAGGTAGAGTATTATGAAAACAATAAATATAGCTATTACATGAAACATAATTACTTTGGGCAGATAAAATGAAAATATTTGCAGCATGTATGTTGAAACTGCATTTCACGTTTTGTGAATTAAAGAAAGAGAAACTACCATTTATTTTAAATTGTTGTAAAAGAGAAAAGTTGTTTTCTTTTTCAAAAAATTAAAACTTTGACTAATTCATATTATTATACTGTTCTAGTGCGATCTGCCAGTAATGTTGATACAGGCCAGTCAAATGTATGGAATCGTTTCATTGAATCAGCAAGAAAATATAATTCAGGATCAATTTTTTCCAATCAGCAAGCAAAATTTCAAAATTCTAAAATGTCAACTGAATCTAATTTTGTTAAACTTTTTGATTTCACAGCTGAAAATAATATAAAGAGTACGGCAAATATTATTTCTGATGAAAAGCAACACAAAAGAAGAAAAAATTCAACAGAATCTAATATTGTTAGACTTTTTGAATTCTCGGCTGAAATTAAAAAGACTACGCCAAATATTGCTTCTTATAAAGAGCTGTACAAAAAAAGAAAAAATTTTAAAAATATCAAAAATCATAATGAAAAGAATATTAAAAAAATAAATAAAAATTCTTTACACCATGGCCATAATGAGCTTAAAAAATATGGCAAAAAGCACATCAGACAAAAATCATACAACACTGAGTTGCCCTTATTACATTTACCTGAAAAGAATTTGAAAAATACCAATATTAATTTACATTTAAGTAAATACCATTATTCTCCTAAACTAGAATATAATCATAGTTTGAGTAATTCAAATCACACCCAAGGGCTTATTGAGTTGAACAGAAATATAAATAGTGACATAAATCATAAATTTCGTGATAGAGAAAATATTAATGAAGAAATCATAACAATGAACAATAATCACTATCAAGTGAATAATAGTCAACCATATAATATAACCGGGGTTATAAACGCTCAATCAGCACAAAATAAAAATAACAAATATTTCAATAACAAAAATGAGCAGAACACTGAAAATTGTAGCACTGGTGAAAAAAAAGAAATTAAATATGAACAAACTACAAGTGCAGCAGCAAATTGTGATTCAAGTCAAACTCTCATGCCAACAAATGAGGATGAAGAGAAACCTATAGATTCTATAAACAAAGCTAAATCAACAACAATGTTATCCAAAAATACAATCACACTAGATGGTCTTAATTATAATAAAGTTTCCATTAATCAATCTCAAAGTAAAAACAACAAAAACGGGCAGAGCACTGAAAATTGTAGTGCTGAGTATAAAGAAGAAATAAAATTTGAACAAACTACAAGTACAATATCAAATTGTGATTCAAGTCAAATTCTTATGCCAACAAATGAGGATGAAGAGAAACCTATAGATTCTAAAGCCAAGTCTGAATCAACAACAATTTTAAACAAAAATACAATCACATTGGATAGTATAAATTATGATAAATTTTCCAGTAAGCCATTACAAAGTAACAACGACAAGAATGGGCAGAAAATCGAAAATTGCAGTGCTGGCAATAAAGAAGAAATTAAATTTGAACAAACTACAAGTACAGTAGCAAATTGTGATCCAAGTCAAACTCTTATGGTAACAAATGAGTATGAAAAGAAATCTATGGATTCTAAATACAAGCCTGATTCAACAACAATTTTCTCCAAAAATACAATCACATTGGGTAGTATAAATTATGATAAATTTTCCAGTAAGCCATTGCAAAGTAACAACGACACGAATGGGCAGAAAATTGAAAATTGCAGTGCTGGCAATAAAGAAGAAATTAAATTTGAACAAACTACAAGTACAGTAGCAAATTGTGATCCAAGTCAAACTCTTGTGGTAACAAATGAGTATGAAAAGAAATCTATGGATTCTAAATACAAGCCTGATTCAACAACAATTTTCTCCAAAAATACAATCACATTGGGTAGTATAAATTATGATAAATTTTCCAGTAAGCCATTGCAAAGTAACAACGACACGAATGGGCAGAAAATTGAAAATTGCAGTGCTGGCAATAAAGAAGAAATTAAATTTGAACAAACTACAAGTACAGTAGCAAATTGTGATCCAAGTCAAACTCTTATGGTAACAAATGAGTATGAAAAGAAATCTATGGATTTTAAATACAGGCCTGAATCAACAACAATTTTATCCAAAAATACAATTACATTGGATAGTATAAATTATAATAAATTTTCCAGTAAGCCATTACAAAGTAACAACGACATGATTGGGCAGAAAATTGAAAATTGCAGTGCTGGCAATAAAGAAGAAATTAAATTTGAACAAACTACAAGTACAGTAGCAAATTGTGATCCAAGTCAAACTCTTATGGTAACAAATGAGTATGAAAAGAAATCTATGGATTTTAAATACAGGCCTGAATCAACAACAATTTTATCCAAAAATACAATTACATTGGATAGTATAAATTATAATAAATTTTCCAGTAAGCCATTACAAAGTAACAACGACATGATTGGGCAGAAAATTGAAAATTGCAGTGCTGGCAATAAAGAAGAAATTAAATTTGAACAAACTACAAGTACAGTAGCAAATTGTGATCCAAGTCAAACTCTTATGGTAACAAATGAGTATGAAAAGAAATCTATGGATTTTAAATACAGGCCTGAATCAACAACAATTTTATCCAAAAATACAATCACATTGGATAGTCTAAATTATAATAAATTTTCTAGTAAGCCATTACAAAGTATCAATGACGAGAATGGGCAGAGCTCTGAAAATTGTAGTGCTGGTAATAAGGAAGTAATTAAATTTGAACAGATTACAAGTACAGTAGCAAATTGTGATTCAAGTCGAACTCTTATGGCAACAAATGAGTATGAAGAAAAACGTATAGATTCTAAAAACAGGTCTGAATCAACAACAATTTTACCCAAAAATACAATCACATTGGATAGTCTAAATTATAATAAATTTTCAAGTAATCCATATCAAAGTAACAGTTATCAAAGCACTGACAATTTTAGCACTGGCCATAAAGAAGATATTAAATTTGAAGAAACCAGAAGTACAGTGGCAAATTGTGATTCAAGTCAAACTCTTATGGCAACAAATGAGGATGAAGAGGAACCTATAGATTCTAAAAACAAGCCTGAATCAACAACAATTTTATCTAAAAATACAATCACAATAGATAGTCTAAACTATAATAAAGTTTCCAGTAATCCATATCAAAGTAAAAATAACAAAAATGTGATGAGCAGTGAAAATGTTAGGGCTGGCAATAAAGAAGAAATTAAAATGGCATCAAATGAGAATGAAGAGAAACATATAGACTCTATAAACAAGTCTAAGTCAACAACAACTTTATCCAAAAATACAATCACATTAGATAATCTAAATTATAATAAAGTTTCCAGTAATCCATCTAAAAAAAAAAATAAAACAGATTTTCATTTTATATTAGAATATGGCAATGGAAAAGGAAGTGCATGCGTTGATATTAAAACTATGAAGGAAAAAGATTGTCTAAATAAAACTGGAAGTTTAACAAATAATGCCACCATTAATTCTAACCAAAAAAATGTATTCCTTAATTTAAGAATTACTACAGAGTCAATAATTTATAATAATGCTGGATTAACGTCTTCTAAAATTTCTCAAAAAACTACACCCTTGTTGAGTATTATGACTGGACTCCCTCAACGCATTGAGCTTAAACCACCAAAAGACATTGATTATGACGAACCTGAGCCAGTTTTAAAGGATGTTAATGGAATAAGTATTATGGAAGAAACTCTTACAGATCTTAAAAGTATAACAAATCGACCTGAAAATATAATTGAAACTAATGAATTTGAAATGAATAAAAATGAAATCGAAAGTAATAATTATATGAAATCAAATATAAAGAGCGAAATCATGTCTAAAAGTAAAACTGAAAAAGTGGATGGTTAAAACTCTGCATAGCAGAATTGAAAGGGACTCACTTGTAATCGTCCATGCTTGAAATAAACTGTTTATAAGTTCTATTTGCTTTAATTCAACTTATTTCAAATATCACCACAAGGCATTTAATCCATGTTGTTTATTTATAAAAAAATAACGATTTTTTACTATTGACTATGTTACGAAGCTTCACTTCAATTGATTGTATTCATACAAAAGTAATACATTCACAAAATCATAAACATTTCAATGAAGCACAAATATTACATGACAGCAAATAGTATAAACTAGGGAATACAATTGCTTACAACTTTGTGTGCAAACCCCACCAGCTGCTATGCTTGTTTTTACCTCGGCCTATGAGTACATTAACAATGGTAGATTAACTGTTAAATAAGACTTACAAAAGCAACAGAATATATTAAGTATTTTTTTTAAATTTTGTTTTTATGTAATGTTAATCTATTGATAATGTTTTCTTATTAGATAAAAGGGTTCTTTTGAAGGCTATTTTTAATGGAATTTTAAAGTATCATTCTTAAGTGTACATCTATGAGGCAAAAGCTGCATTCTCTCAAATTTTCAGGTCTATTAAAAGTAACTGAATAAATATTTAGTGCTGTATTTTTTTTTTTTTAACTTCACTCGCCGGTTGACATAGGCCTACGGTCCTGTGCGTCAACTTTATTCAACGAGTGAAGTACCGACCGTTGGCTCAGAGGGGATCCGAACCTTGGACCTTGCCCTCCGCAGTCCGAAGCCTTAGCCACTGAGCCACCACGAGGTTAAACAAAATCAGATGGTTTGTACACTAAAAAGACACAATATTTACACTAGCATAAACATAAACAACTGTTATATGTATAAATAAAAACATCGTAGTGATAGAAAATACAATACAATAAAATATAATGTTGTTCTTTAGATGCTTATAGATCTAAAGGCAAAATATAAAAATGAGCTCCAACAAGTCAAATAAGACTATAAATTTAAACTAATAATCCTAGCTGAAGCTATATGGAAGTTTATTAATCAGTAATATTAGTCCTAATAATATGGCAGTTAATTTTGAGTGTTTTTAACCTCTGTTTAATAAATCACAAGGATTTATCAGATCAACTCAAGTATTGATGAAAGCATACATATGTGCATGTGATGGTGGTTTATGACGATATGAACTAAGGGTTAAATCAAAGCATTTCTGGAAATTTATTACAGAACAGCTAAGACGATTTGGCTTGAAAGCAGATTTATAAAGAGATTTAAAAGAGAAAGACTGATTCTACAATTCAATACTTATAAATGAGAGAGTCAAATGATTAAACGTTTCACTGGCGCACAGTTAACACGGAACATCACACATTGTTGACAGTGAGTCTGTCAGCTGCTTTTTCATCATTTTCCGAAAGTATTTCTGAATATTGGTCCCTTCAAGTCCAACCCCTCATCCACACTGTATTTGGAGGATTTAAATCTATCCATCAACCCACCCATCCATAGACTTATATGGTATTTTCCCAACTAATCAAAAATGGACAACCATACACAACCATAGAAATTAAATGGCGGTGAACCACAAACCCACTCTTAGACTTAAAAAGGTATCGACCCACCCACAGACTTGGTGTGTTTGATAATATACAGAATAGTGCTATTGATACTAGCACTGGTAGTTAGTATCAATACTACTGTGTACATATAAGGGTGGGGGTCAAAACCATTTTGTAAGATTAAACGAATCAGATTTGAGTTGAGCCAAGATAAATATGAACAAATAGTCTGCAAGGTTTATTTTTTTAAATGATAATTAAATACCAGTACAAATTTGATTTAATAAATCCAAAATATGATCACAATTTACTGAAAAGAAGTAATATTCACATTTTATTCTTAGTTAAGATAAAAATTACGATTCACTCAACAAAATTGGTTTTCGGTATATTTTTTACTTGGTGGCACAGTCTTAGTTTTGGAACTTAGTACAACTACTATAGACAAACAAATGTCACAAGCACAGCTGTGTGCCTCTGTGTATATTAATTTAAGCAACAACGATGAATGATAAACACGTAATTTAACCATTCGAATGCTTAAAAAATACATAAAAAACAATGAATAATGGTACTGCAAATTTTATTAATATATCACAAATCTATATTTATAAAAGAGGATGTTTGTGTATGTATATATATATATTTTATAAAAGAGGATGTTTGTATATATATTTGAAGTTTATGTGCTGCCAAACCATCCAACCGATCTCCATGAAACTTTAGGATGTTGTCCTGTATACTCCCGAGATGGTTTCTGTGAAGTTTGATGCAGATCCGTCCACAGGGTCCCGCCCCACGGGCTCCTAAAGATCCCATGTTATTCAAATGGAGAATCTGAATTGTTTACAAAAAACATATGACTGTGTGGTTTAATGTAGTTTCACATGCCATAAGCAGATTGAAGTTCTCACAACAACAGTACTGTATATGTTTTGGTTTATTGTAGTTCTACATTTCACCTTGAGAGTGTAGCACACACTACTTTTACTTGATCAGGTGATCTGTATTTGGTGTTAACCTTTTTCCTCGGTAATTAAAACATGTGGTGAAACGTGAAAATAAATAATTTACCCTCTTGCACTCATTTAATAAATAATGGTTTTTTTTCTATAATTCTTTTTATTGCTTTATTTTGGTATGTCAATGAAAAATGAAAGGCGAGACAACGTCCGCCGGGTTCAGCTAGTAAACTATAATTAAAGAATTATTTGTTCTATATTTTAAACATAATGTAATCATGTAAATCTGAGAACTTAGGCTTAAGCAGCCAGTGTCATAACTAGAATCTATATTTTCCGGTTACAAGCGCGTCAAGGTGCTATGTATATTATTTACAAGGAAACCAGACGTTTCACCCATTTATTTATTTTAACCTTATTTATTCGTAAGACGCCGATCGTCAAGATATGGGCGAATATGGATTTTGAATGAGTGTGATAAGTGTAGTCATTGTTAATATCTGAGTTCAGCTCAGAAAGGACTATTTATTAATAGCCCAATAGCCAGGGCAACTATGGGACCTACGGCTCAATGTGAAATACGAACCAAGTAGTGTTCGTCTGATTTTCAGATAACTGACAAGTCTGACACTCAGTTCTCTTCCCTACACAACATCTGAACCTTGACTACCATCTAACATGGACACCCCAGACTTCTCTAGTAGTGTCCACGTCGATGGCAACCATTGAGCGGACGTCGTGTGTGTATTACTTATTTGTATACATATAAATCACCACATATTGTGATGTGGCATCCTCAATGGTATCACTGAGACTGGTTACCTTGTAAATAATGTACATAGCACATTTACACGGTTATCACCGGAAAATATAGACTGTAGTTATTATCATGTGAATATTTGTGTTAATAAATAGCAATAAGTCTGAGACGGAAGAGTTCAAAATAGGAAGTTTTACTGGCATAAAATTTAAGAAATAGTTGTTGTTTCGATAGCTATGACATGAATGCACACATTTTATAACAATATTCTTATGATATTGAAGCGCTTGCCTACTTGTTTAAAGTTAAAATGAGGGTTGGGACTTTTCCTGCATTATTTGAATTTATCAAACTTATGTCTATGCATAAAAGGAGTGTTAAATACCATTTGCTGTAGCTGTAGTGCCTGGTGTCCAAGTTCATGTAATGTATAAAACATTGCATGGTATATGGCTTACTTAAAACTAATTATTTTCTAATCAACGATTTCATTTTAAGAAAAATCATTGTACTATTGAAGGAAAAAGTTGTCGTTAGGTTATATGTTTAAGTTTAGAGGGTATGACACTGTAGCGCAATTTTTATCTGAAAGTCACCTTAAAGAAAACCAGGGATAGCCAAAAGTAACCGCATCAGTTGATACAACTTAACTGATGTGAAAATTAACTGATGCACAAGACCACCTGATGCAACAGGAAATGGATACTCCATATATTCCGCTCCACTTATCTGCTTCTATTTGTATCAGACAACACAACAGAAGGTTAATTTCAATTCGGTAAGTTGAAAAAGTAACTAAATGCCTGACTTCCTGTTAATTCGCATCAGTTATTTAAACTGATATGCGCTGGCAAATTGAACTGTTACATCAGTTAAGCAAAAGCACAGGTTGGCACATCCATACAGAAAACGTAACCTAAAGTGAGAACCAAAACTAACATTATGCAGCAACTTTCTGAATCATCGTGGGGAGCCAATGGACAAGTTCTGCATACTACAGCTTAGTCTCTGGTTTATTCCACTGCTGAATATTATGCTTCTGTGTGCCTTAACAGTACACATGTACAAGAGGTTGATATACACTAAATAAGGCGATGAGGGCTATCATCGATTCCCTCATTGCAACTCAGAGGTAGAGACCATGGCTTCCAGTGCTGATCAACATAGATGCATAGTGGCATTTCTCAGAGAGTTAAAAAACTATCTACCCCAAATCTTTCCATTTTGCAAGTTCCTTCAACATTCAGGGCAACTTAAATCTAGAAAACCACCTCCTCGACTAGTACCCAGTTAGTTGTAAACGATTTTTCGCCATAAACCAACTGGACGCTAACTTGAGATATGCGGTCGAAAGAACGTTTCTGGTATCAGACCCTATGGTCATCTTTGGTGGAATTAATCTTCCTCATTAGGAATGGACTATGGTGAGTCACTTTGGCATGTGTGTGGGAAGTATAACTACTGGAAATATAAGTGAGGAATGACAAATAATCAGTCATGTAATATTGGAGTCAAAGTTCAAACTATGGCTCACATAATTAATGAGTGCACATTGCATTCTTTTTAGTGATTAGCTGATCTTCAATCAATCGGAGAAGCAGATGTTGAGTTTACAACACCTGGATTTGGCTCTGTGATGAGAGATCAATTTTTAAATACTAAGACACAAGTACTTTAGCTTTATTTGGGCATTTTTTAATGGCATGTTTTTAAAGTTTTGTTAGTTTGGTGACTGGCTTTGAATATATATATATATTGCATTTAGTCTTGTATAATTTAAATCTTTTCATAGTTCTGGAGATATTACCATTGTTTCTCAAACACTGCTTGGATGGTAGATCCAAATTTGTAAATGTGAGGAAGATATATCACCAAAGTCTATCTCTATATGTGAACACAACACAAGCAGTAACAATGAACAGATTAACTGTAAAATTTCACTGAGTGTAAATCAAAACAGTTTTAAGAATTTAGATGTTACAGAATTCAGTCACCTGCCTTTTGAAATAAAATGAGGAAATTGATCTGCTCTAAGAGAGCAGTTAAGGAGGCATCTCTCAATACAAAAAAAATGTGTTAGGTATTACTAAGTATTACTATATTTAGTTTTATAGCATTCAACGTATTAATAACTTGTTTTCACTTAAACCAGTTCATTTACGTCTTCACTCTCAGCTATTACCACTTATAATCTACAGTACAAGTGAACGACACACAACACAAATATATACGTGTCGTCTATGTACAAACATGTATTATGCTAATTAAAAAACTCATAATCTGCAATCATAATTCATTTACCTCTTTGTATAATCATCTTTCCTGTCATTTGAACGCATATTTTCACTTGTGACCTCTATACCATATGTGGAGGAACAGGTGGTTATAATGTAAATAATTGTAGAAAGATGCAATAGGTACTTTGATTTAAACAAGAGGAATCCTGTAGATTCATTTTAATTAAATGGTTTAGTGACTGTATGAGGCTTAAATATGTATTGTGTGTTATATGTAAGACTATTCTGTATGTTTAAATGAATTAATCAAATTGGTTGTCCCAGTCAGATTGCATGTGACTTGTCCCTGTGTAGTAGAATCTAGGTCAGGGATCAGAAAACTTGATAACATTTTTAAATCTGAAAAAACAATATATTATGCTAGGATTAAAAAGTGACGTCAAAAAACAACTCCAAATTATAACAAACAACAGTTTTTTTTTTAACTATTAATTTAGTTCATTCATTTTAACATATCAGTACAAAACGCATTTCACAAATCCAGGCTCATTTTAAAATTATCAGTACCGGTAGCATAACTTTAATTTTATTCAACGTGTATACTGCTGAAATCCCAATCACAAAGTCTAGACAATTTACATATGCGTATGATATAGCTTTAGCTTACCAACATAAGAACTTCACAACTACTGAAGAAACACTTACAAGTGACCTTGCAACCCTCGAAGAATATTATAGAACCTGGAAGCTGAATCCTAACCCATCAAAAACCGAAGTAGCCTGCTTCCACAAGTAACAGACTGGCTAATCGAAAACTGAATATCTTCCTAAATGGTGTAAAACTCCATCATAATGAGCATCCACAGTACCTGGGAGTAATGTTAGATCGACCGCTGACCTTTAAAAGCCATCTTCAAAAAACAGCAGCTAAAATTAAAATTAAAACCAGGGCAAATGTATTACATCATATTGCTGGAACAACTTGGGGAGCCAATGCACACGTCCTGCATACTACTGCTTTGTCACTGGTCTATTCAGCTGCTGAATATAGTGCTCCTGTTTGGCTAAATAGTGTTCATACTAACGCGGTCGATGTCCAACTTAATAGGGTTATGAGAGCTATTAGTGGCACTCTCATGTCAACTCCACTTCTTTGGCTCCCAGTGCTGTGCAATATAGTTTAGTTCCTCCAGAGATAAGACGTCAGAAGGCACTACTCAAAGAATTTAATAAGATCTGGAATGCCCCGCACCCACCCATTTTCCGGATCTCCCACGTTAGAACGGTCGCTTAAAATCTGGAAACCCACCGCTACATACTGCTTTCCATTTGAGTAGATCAAACTTCTCGCCCAATAGCAGCTGGGCCGTAGCGTGGAACAGTTTTGATGGACGTAATAAGTTCCTTATTAACGATCCGTCAATACCTGTAGGTGGGATGAATCTCCCTCGTAGGGAGTGGACACTGTTAAATTGGTTTGAACTGGCGTTGGCAGATGCAATTACTGGAAGTACAAATGGGGATTGAGAGTAGGCCAGTCATGTGATTGCGGGGATTCTATAATATTTTATTGGATTCTATATATATTTTATATAATATATAAAATATTTTATATATATATATATATATATATATAAAATCATGTATATGTGTAACTATGTGATTCATTGCTTGGATAGAATCCAATAAAATATTATAGAATCCCCGCAATCACATGACTGACCTACTCTCAATCCCCATTTGTACTTCCAGTAATTGCATTTGCCAACGCCAGTTCGAACCGATTTAACAGTGTCCACTCCCTATGAGGTAGATTCATCCCACCTACAGGTATTGACGGATCGTTAATAAGGAACTTATTACGTCCATCAAAACTGTTCCACGCTACGGCCCAGCTGCTATTTTTATTATTATTTTATTACATGATTTTATTGATTTTATATATATATATAAAATCATGACTTTTGGATATTTATCCAAATATACATCGCAGCTTTACAACTAACAAATGTTAGCTGACAACAAACCATACGATATATATACTGTATATATATATAGTAGCATATCAACCAATAACCATGTGATAGAAATGAATCAATGTATGTAAATTTTCTAGAAAGGCCATAATATGTTTGTGTTGTAATAAGAGGTATGTTTTTATTGTTGTGTTTGGTATATTGCATAAAAATCATCATTACATTAAGATGGGACTCTCGCCTATTTGGACTAAATTATTCAAACTGAAACTGGTGGAATTATTCCTGAAGCTACCTACCATCGATACCCTGTTGCCAGCAGGTGGTCTCCTGGAAGAAAGTGCTATTGTCTTGAGTCCTGTTGCATTATGCCAAAGAAGTTTTTCCTGAACCAACGACAGCTATTCTTCACCATCAATTCATCAACTAGAGATAGTTTTTGTTATTTATCCCAGACAATCCTGGTAGTATGTTTCTCAGTCACAAGCTTTCTATCATTATTACAATTTTTAGTTTGATATTATGGAGCCTTAAGAGTTCCTACTATTTACAATCATTCGCACATAGTACTTCTGGATCTCTGATAGGTTACTAGATTTGAAGTATACAAAATTGTTGACTTGCTCATGGCCATTAACCATTGGTTTCGATTTTTTTATTGTAAGCTGATAAAAATCTCTAGTTATACAAATATGTACAATGCAATGTGGAATTCATAAATATATAGTTTGATTGCATGCGTATACAAAAACTTAAAGTAACGTTTATCGTAGAAAACTTTCATCATTTCCTATCAATTTAGTTCTCTTCAAAAGGCCTATGGGGCACAAGTCATAGTCATTTATAGTCTAGGCTGTAGAGTGATACCTACAGGATTAGAAGGATTCTCGGAACTGAACTCACCCTCCCAACCCTAGCGGTCGGCCGACCTTTGACAAAAATTTACTCACCTACTAGGCACTGTTGTGCACTGTGACGATTTTTTATTTATCGTTTAAAGTAAAAATAAACAAATTCTTTCAATTCTACCTGAAATTCTCATAACAATAAGTCCAGACTCAACCAAAATACTTCACATTTGAGGCTTACAATAATCAACTGACTGAGTTAGCACCAACCTCTATATTATTCAGTTGAGCAACACAAACAAGAATAAACAGCTTTTTTACTCTATTTTATGTTCATTATATTAATATTATATTTACCTTTTATTAAACTAAGTATTAAACTAATAAAGCCAGATAAAATATTGAAATCATATTTTTTCAATATTTTAAATAGAAGAAACAATTTTTAACCAAACGAAATGTTGACAAGCAATTCAGTTTAGTATTTTGATATACCTTTAAAATTAGATGCTAAACAACATGATATAAAGACAAGTACCAAGTAATGTGGTATAATATTTAACATTGTTCTTATGAGAACTAATCCAATACAGCAACTGGTACTGCAGTCTTAAGCAACAAAGAGTGTTCGTTTAAAGAAGTGTGCATCAATTTCGATTTACACTAATTCTGAACACTCAAGTTATTCTCCATAGCTACTCTCACTTCCTGGGCATAAATCTCCTTGGCTTAAGTTGATGTAACGTAGTACTACTTAGCCCTCGTTGCCCTTGCTTTAAGTGGCCTTTGGAATGTAAGTCCTATATAGCAAAACATCTATGGTGCATACACTGCAAATTATGTATGATTATATTAGATTTTAATGGCTTTCATGCTTTGGATATGAAGCATTATGGTCGAGTTTGGGCTGATTTTTAAAAGAATTTCATGTAGAATGGAAGGATTTTGTTTATTTATGATTTAAACGACAAATAAAAAAGTTGCCACGGTGCACAACAGTGCCTACCTAGTAGGTGAGTAATTGTTTGTAAAAGGCCGGTTGGCCGATAGGGTTGGGAGGGTCAATTCAGTTTCGAGAAGCCTAATCCTGTGAGTATCACTCTACTGCGGCTAGACTATAGTTCTCTATAAGCACAAGGTATAACAATTTTGTTCTCTGCATCAGGCTTAGAGGAAAATGACACATCAATTTAGTTCTCTTCAAAAGGCCTATAGGTACAAGTCATATATTTCTCTTTAACAGGCCTATAAGCACAAGGCATAACAATGTTGTTCTGTTCAGCAGGCTTAGAGGCACAAGGTATAACAATTTAGCTCTCTTCAGCAGGCCTCTTCATAGGCCTGTTCAAGGCACAGCAATTTAGTTCTCATTAAAATGGCATTTTATCAACCCTTTTGAGACCAGCCTACAATACAACGGGTAAGCCAGAGACCAAGCTTTTTTAAAGGTTTTTGCAGTCCTTCAGAAAAATGGCTATATTTTAGTTACCATATCCTTTTGAATATTTGTTTTATTTGATATTAGTTAAAAACTATTAGCTAAAAATATCTGTGAGTAAATATTTTAACATAATTATTATTACTTGTGAGTAAATTTGAAAATTTTATAAACAAATTTTAAACCACCCTTACCTACAGTAAAAAATATTGAGATGTCATTCTACGTGTCGTTTCCGTGAGAAAAATGTGTCTAAAACAACTAAAGTTTCACTCTTAGGAAAATTCTCAGTTAGGAACTAGTGATATTTATTCCCAGTTCAAACAAACCCTATAACACACATTTTCATGCAATGAAGGTATTGTCATGCTAAACATACAGAAAATAACAGAAACCAGTTCAAATTACAAATATGGTACACAAAAAATAACATAAACAATCAAATATGCAGGCTAATTACAAAGACAAGGCAATGTAAATAGTACAGATCGCAATGTAAACCTGACAGCGTCTGTCATAAACAGCTCTTGTCTAAACATAGCAGATGAAGGGACGCGGCAATTTATGAAAATTTGACCAAAATACATTATTGGAAAACAATTTTAAATATTACCCAACTTCTGATTTATTGTAAGTTTACCGTTTTTGCTACAGCTTCCCATATTGGTCTCAAAATGGTTCAACCAAAAGCCTGATATATTCAGAACCTCTGATTAGCGGCCGAAGATGATGGGTGACAAAGCTAAAGGAATGTAAATTCTCCAGTGCGCCTAAGAAAGGACGGGAGGGGTGAAGATTGTAATGGGAATTCCCGTTCAACAAGCATTGGCTGCACTATTTTAGGAAACAATGAGTTTGGCTTGTCGATGACATCACTTGCTATTACATCACCATTTCATTCCAGGTGCATTTATATGAGTTGGTATATACAGGGTTATTCAAAAGTCAGAAGACATCCCGATTACTTCTTAATGTATTACATGTAGAACAACCAAACTCATTACATTTTTATATGGCACAAAAATGTACTTTTTCATGCATACAGCAATTGAGCCCACAAAAGAAGATTGCATATTTTGGGGACAACTGTAAATGTTTAAATACAAGCCCCCATCACGTTACCCTCTTTTAAAGGTCTTGGTAAAAGAAAATGAACAGTGCAAATAAGAAGTCTCTATTTCAACTCTATCATGAATGGTGACAAATAAACCAACTGGAAAATGTTTTTGTTAATTTTTAATGTTCTGAAACTAAAAATAATTGGAGTTCATTTCCTACTACTGGAACATTGACTATAAATAATATCAAACGTACCTTCTAGCGTTCCTTATTGCTGTTGAATTGTTACGTTTTATAATGTATCAGAAACTGCAATACATCCATACATTTTTTCTGATTTGTTCCTGATTTAGGTCTGCCTGATCTGTCTTGACAGTACCTGTTTCTTCAAAATGTCTAACAACTGATCATGAATCCTGAACTTGGATTTCAAAGTCAAAATCCTGAAAAACCTGTATCTGCCCATACTCTTCTCCATAACCAAAATGTTCATCAGTGTTACACCACTAAAGTAATCAGATCCCTTCCTTCCCATGCCAATAGTTCCCATCTCTGAAGGATGGAATTAGCACAACAATGGATAACAAAATCCTGTAACCCACCTAATCTGAACTCTTCCCCTCAACCCCTTCCCCATCCATAAACTTCATATATATATATATATATATATATATATATATATATATATATATATATATATATACATACCAACTGAAAAAAAAAACTGCATCAATACCTGAGTGTTGTTCTATGGATGTACAACCTCCACCACTGCCACCTACCCAGCAATAGTGGAAGCCATTTCAGTCTCTCTCTTTCTTTACTCACCTGAAGAAAGTGCCAGTGGCACGGAAAATGTGTGTGATTTTATGTTTCTTTTATGTTTGTTACTACTACTCTGGTGTTAGTGAACTTGTCTTCTAAGGTAAGTTTGCTGATGTCCTATCTCTCCAATATACTCTAGTGTTAGTGAACTTGTCTTCTAAGGTAAGTTTGCTGATGTCCTATCTCTCCAATATACTAATTACTTCATAGTTTGAAGTTTATAACCAACACCAAGCATATAATTAACTTATTAGTATTATTATTAGGGATAGGTCAGTCCCTGAAGTCGGTTCTATCAATAACCAGAACTGATAGGATAATCTTGGTTCTGTGGTCCGTATAAAAAATAGAAGGGGAGATAGCTTTCATTTCAGAAATGTTTCAGGTGTGAAAAGTGCTGATAAACAGAACATTCAAGACATCCCACAAGATTTACAGTATATCTAAGTCAGAAAATATTCCCCCATATTTCTGGCCACTTTCTTATCAGCATGTGAAAAGAGACAGATAACATTAATGAATAGGAATTCACACACAAGCTGTGAATCAAAGCCATTCATATTTGTTTAAGAGTCCAGTCACCTTTATGCCTGAGCTCCACCCTTGTTTACTATGACTCTTGACCCTTTCTTATCACTTCCTACCTGATAAAAAACACCTTGGGAAACATTCCATTCTGTTTACAACTCATCTAACAATCTGAAATGATTTATGCTTCTAGTTTTATTGTGTATTTTGAAAAATAAAATGTTTTTATGATGAACTTAAGATATTAGAGTTTATTTATTTAGACTTGTAATGAAAAAGCAATACATACAAAACCTAGGGAATTGGATTGAAAAATACATTTTTAAGATTATTATTGTATCAAAACTAAACAAAATGACTCTTTAGCATTTTTACTTTAAAATAGTTAAATTTTATTTTTATTTTACAAATTCTTAAATTGGATCAATGTTTTGAATTGCATTGACTTAACATTTACTGACCCAAAACAGTTTATTATTTCTTAAATTTAAAACAAAATGTATACTGTAATTTTTAACATTTATGGTATTATTGGCTATATAGTTTTTTTATGAATGTGAGTAGCATTTATAATTTCTTAATTCAGTATTATCACCAATTGAGAAAAGAACCTATAGTTAATTAAAAATAGTTTTTTTTCAATAATTAATCAAAATATTATTTTTTAATTAATTATATTATTATTTGTTTTGCTGTTTATTTTTAACGTACTACAATTACATCAACCTCTTAAATTAAGTTGTGGTAATTTCAGTCAGTTGTTGTGATTTGTAATAAATTTATTACTAAGCCAGTCCTAACATGACAGGTTATTTTTAAATTTTCTCTAGTCTTATAAGTTTTGTAATTTCCTCAAGGTAAATTGCAATTGCATACTAATTTGAGCATTATATTCCATTCAACTAAATTGTATACTATTTTAAATTTAAAGTAAATACTTTTTTTGTGCAAAAAGTGTAAACAATCATACCCTGAGAATATATAAAATGTTACCAATTCTATAGTTATTGGAAATATTGTATGTCAGTTTATAGATTTTTAGGGTGTATTTTACTTCATATTGGAGAAATCGCCAAAATACTATGCACTGTTTTTACTGACTGATTCCATACAATTTGTTGATTTACTGGCGTAAAGGTATTAGAACAATTTTCTGAGACTTTTACAAAAAGTACTCACAACTGGAAACCGATTTCAGTAAAGAACCGAACTGGAACCGAAAAAAAATGAACCTACCCATCACTAATTATTATCACATTAATTGTATGACTCTATCAATGCATTGTGATGTGCTTATAGAATAAAGATGATTCTGATTAAAATTGTAACTCATTCCCGTTCAAATCAAATCAAAATCAAATCAAAATATCTTTATTACAATTTCTTCAAGAAATGTACGTTCGTCAAGAGATACAAGTTTATATACAAAGAAAATGTTTTTTTTAAGTTTCGTCTTGCTTTACAATGTCAGTCATCTTGTTTCAAAATATTCCTTCATTGAATAAAATGGTCGCTCCATTAGCCAGTCTTGTAGATGGCGTTTCAGTTGTTGGCCGTTGAGGATTTTCAGATTTGTTGGAAGTGAGTTGAAAACTTTCCGTCCGATATATGATGGTTTTCTGCTGTATTGTGTGGTGTGGTGTGCTGGAAGATGATAGTCTGCTGCTCTCCGTGTGTTGTAGGAGTGAACGTTTTCTCCTCTGGTAAGCCCTGTCTGGTCTGTGTAGGCAACTACTGAGTAAATGTAAAGGGCAATGACAGTCATAATCCTCAGTGATTTGAAGGCCTCTCTACAACTCTCTGTTGGAGTGAGGTTGGCGAGTGCTCTTATAGCTTTTTTCTGTTGCACCAGTATTCTGTCAAGGTTCTGTTGTGAAGTTCCTCCCCATATGGACAGGCCATATCTTATGTGTGATTCTACCAGCGCGTGGTATGCTGCTTTTGCAGCCTCTTGTCCAGCTATCCACTTTATTCTTCTCACAACGAAAATTCCAGATCCAAGTTTTTTGCTCAATGTATCAACATGTTCAGTCCAAGAAAGATTGGTGTCTATTGTCATGCCCAGTAATTTAGAATGATTTTCTACCAAGATGTTGGGGAGTTCTGGGATCTGTTCATGTCTTCTACTGAAATTAAGCTGAGTGGTTTTTGACGGATTGATAGCTAAGTCATTTTGTAGACAGTATTGTAAAGCTTTTCCAGTTGATGTAGTGATTGTTGAATGTAGTCCCTGCGCTGTGTCATGTTGAAGAAGAAGTGTAGTGTCGTCTGCGTACATAATGGGGAGGATGTTGTTGTGGTTAATGAAGTCATTAAAGTCATTGGTAAACAGCACAAATAAGAAAGGACCCAGGACTGAACCCTGGGGCACTCCTCTAGTTATTGGCTGAGTTTGGGACCTAAAAGTGCACAATTTATTATTTACGGTTCTATGGATTTCTACAATCTGGCTGCGATCTGCTAGATAGCTTGCCACCCAATGCCTTGATTTGCCTTGGAAGCCTAGAATTGATAGTTTCTTCATAATCAAATCATGTCCCAAGCAATCGAATGCTTTGCTGTAGTCTAAAAGGATGGCTGAGACAAATTTACTATCTTCTAGCTGGTCTGTGATATGTTCTACTAAGCTTGTCATTGCAGTGATGGTGGATCTTCCCTTCAAGAATCCATGTTGGCAATTGATAGCAGTTCTTGTTCTTGCAAGTGTTGTACCATCCTTTTTAGAGCAATTTTTTCTATAATTTTTGAGAAAGGAGAGATTAAAGAGATTGGTCGATAATTTTCAAGTTTGGTTTTTGATCCCTTCTTGTGCTTTGGGTAGACTTTTGAGAGTTTTAGTTTTGAAGGGAATAGACCGTTATCAAAGGATTTGTTAATTATTGTGACGAGTGGAGCTGCTAATTGGTGTGCACAATGCTTGACTGCCTTTGATGGGACTTCATCAATGCCACATGACAGTTTAGGTTTTAATGTCTGTATTACAGACAGTACTTCACTATATGTGGTGGGGGCCATAGTTAGTTGTGGGTTCTGTTGGATATTTGCAGTGGGCTGTGGTGGAACAGTATTAATTTGGAGAGCACTGCGATTTTGATTAAGAGTGATATCTGCTACCCGGCAGAAATAGCTGTTTAAGTGCTCTGCAATTGCCATCGGGCTGTCTTCTATTTTTCCATCAATTTCTAGCTGTCTAAGTGTGTCATCAGACTTTTTTTGCTGTTTTTCTCCACTGATGATGTTCCAGAGTGCCTTAGATTTATTGTCAGAGCTTGCTATGTGCTCATTTGCAGCTGCTCGCCTGAGTTCTCTTAGTTTTAGTCATAAGTTTTCTTTTTTTGTTTCATTGTGTCCTTATCAAGTTCGTTTCCTGTCAGTTCATATCTGTGCAAGCACTTGAGGAAATCTTCTTTAAGTGTGTTTACTTCAGGGTCATATTGGAACTTGAGTTTTGGCTTCCCTCTAGGCCTTGATTTTGAGAGGGGACATGCAATGTATAATGCTCTCCTTACAATGGCATGGAATGAGTTATATGCTTCCGTTCACTTAACTCCATAATAAAGTAGAAGAAAGCTTTAACTCAAGTCAACACTGGCAAGAGACTGTAATAGTGATGAAAATACTCAGGCCTGATAAGACTGCAGGGACCTGTCTGTTGAGTTAATCACAAGAATGTGTTTGTCGCTTTGGTATTTCCTATGAATGTTGATTGTTTAATTTATGCCATTCACAATAGGGTTCAGATAGAGACCTCCAATTTACGCTGTTCATTTTCTGTTAAACCGAGATCTTTAAAAGGAGAATAACACAATAAAGGTTTGTATTTAAACATTTTTAATTGTCTCCAAAATATCTCATTTTTGTTTTATTGACCCAATTGCCCTGCGCATAAAAAGTACATTTTTGTGCCATAAAC
The DNA here is from genome assembly GCA_035578905.1 of Stictocephala bisonia. Lineage (NCBI taxonomy): Eukaryota > Metazoa > Arthropoda > Insecta > Hemiptera > Membracidae > Stictocephala > Stictocephala bisonia. Next base: position 1,059 of record JAQJVL010002901.1, on the reverse strand, counting down.
ATGTTGTCTATGAGTTTGGTTGCTGTACACTAATACATTAACCAGTAATCGGGGTGTCTCCAGACTTTATAACTCTGTATATATGCCATTTATAAACTTAATACAGAATATTTCATAGACAGCAATAACAAATCATTACTGAATGATTCATTAGTTACTTTTTGCAATCAAAAAGTTATCGCAATACAGTAGAAACCCTACTTACCGTAAGGACCATGGCCGTGACGAATTGGAGAATAGACGGATTATAGAGAATTCACCCACTCACACTTATATCACTGGAAACGTATTATTAGTGCTTACGCACGTTAAATTTTAATGCTGTATAGTACATAATGATTAACGAAATGAGAATGAAAAGGTTATAAAAAAGACATGTTACAGAATGTATATACTGCAGGTCACAATTACACTTTTACTATATTAGGCCTTGTTTTAATGTAAAACATAAGCTTGTAAATTATGTAATGAGCACAAAATTAATTGTCAACATTTTTAAAATTAAACTGCAGTACAGTGTAATTATATTGAGCCAAGTTCCCACGGCTAGTATTTTCGCAGATATCAGGCGGCCCAATGTCGGTACACGAATAGCGTGTCGCCTGTGTATCATCAGACATGACCGTTCCAACGACCCGTGACCTTAGGCGTCGCGGCTTAAAACTTCATATTCGACCACAGGCCTTTGTAGTGCCGCTCTTTCCCCATGTTGTATGGGATCTGTTCAGGCAGCCCCGGACGGCCTGTCCGTATGTCAGGCGTACACAGGCGAGCTGTTCCAACGACCTGTTATCTGGTAGACAGCAGACAATGGCCTTACGGATGACAGACCATTGGAACTAGGCTTATGAGGGCTAGACAGCTGAAGAGGGAAATTGTCGTCTTCCGTCATACGGTAACTGTCATATCGTGGCACGACGAACCCAGACATTGATGGATAATAGAACCTGGCGGAAAATAGAGTGACGGACAATCGGGTTTTCACTGTACTCACAATGCATTTGCTATTAAAAAAATCACACCTTTCTTATGATAATTCCATTTCCAGCCTACTCTGGT
>JAQJVL010002900.1:0-76838 GCA_035578905.1 Stictocephala bisonia | reverse complement strand
CCACGTAGAGTTGAATTGACCCACCCACCCGCCTGTACACTTATCCCGAATCCTCATCCCAACTCCTAAACACGTAGAGTTGTATTGACCCACCCACCCGCCTATACACTTACAGTGGTATCCCGAATCCCCACCCGAAATCCTAAACACGTAGAGTTGTATTGACCCACCCACCCGCCTATACACTTACAGTTGTATCCCGAATCCCCACCCGAACTCCTAAACACGTAGAGTTGTATTGACCCACCCATCCGCCTATACACTTACAGTTGTATCCCGAATCCCCACCCGAACTCCTAAACACGTAGAATTGTATTGACCCACCCATCTGCCTATACATTTACAGTTGTATCCCGAATCCTCATCCGAACTCCTATGCACATACAGAACTATTAACTTACCCACACCTACACGTCCAGTTCTATTAATCCACCCACCCACCAATACACGTACAGAACTATTGGCTCACCTAACCACCGATACACGTACGTTGGTACAGTATAAATATATTCACTTATCAACAAATGTACTCCATATATTTTTACAAATATAACTTTTAAATGCGTTATTATTTAATTAACATATCTTAATCTTGATATTCAAAACAGGTTTCACTTCTGGAATATATTTTTTCTGTGTTCAATTGTGCAATGAAATGAAACGACGATGTGGGACTAAACTTTGTATGTAAGCACGTTGTTTGCTATGATGACACAAGAGTACAGTACAGTAAGCTCGCCACGATGCACGGCAGTCAGCCATCTTTTCTTTTACCTTGCAGTAATACCCAAGTCAAGCGAGCATGAGTTTTGATTGATAAAAATGTTTCAAACCTTGATTATGGCTTGTAAAATATTTAATGTAAAATTATGAATATTTCAAGTCGCCAATTATTATTTTAATATTTTTAAAACATTATTTTAATATTGAGTTGATTACATTGTTTTAGTAGAAATGATAACATTACAATCGTTAAACTTGTTTCAATTTATTTTAAACCTGAAAAACTTACATTTCTATGAATATTGTGAGTTGAAAAATAAACCATAGTGGAAAAAGTAGCACGAGGCTTATTAAAAAAAACACTGTCACAGGAAAACAAAGGCCCGTAATAACTACAAGTCAGACTGAATGAAAACCACACGAAACAATAAAACTGTAAACAGCGGATGTAAACCATAGACCACGAAATACTAGTTATTTGAGAATGCTTTAGGACACAGTATTGTAACTATTTGTATATAAAACAGAGCAATTTACAAACAGTTCATTTATTTGATTTATAAAATATAGTTTATTTTAAAATTATAAACAATATACTTTCTAACTACATAAACAACATTTTATAGATGAAATTGGTCTAATAAAAGAAAAATATTGAGAGATACTTTGTGTACAAGTAAGAGTTACTTTCATACATTTAGCTACTCATAACTCTGATTAGTTGCCACAGTAGTAATTAAATGTAGCAATATTTCAACATTTAAATTATGATTGTTGATTTTTCGCATCTAGCAAATTCCGAATCTTATCTAAGATTCATAGTCAGAAATTAAATTTTTAACAACTTTGACATCCTCACTTTTGGTCACAAAATGGGCCTACTTTTCCGGAAAAATAATTAAAGGCAACCTGAATTGTGAACATTTATGGCTTACATTTTCGATTCGTAAAGTAAAAATGGTTGCTTAAATTTAAATCTGATTGAATTCGTATAGTTAGAATAGATTGTAACATTTTATTCAAAAGTTCTGTCATTGAAATGGCTCTGCTAGGTGGTAGACCGCTTGACAGCGGAGACCATCCATCCACAATATCAATGTAAATATAAATCCATACAAAAATAACAAATAAGAATTAATTTAAAAACGTTAAAAAACAAGTTAAATAGTGGTACTGTGGTGGGCTTGAAATATAATAAATTATAGTAGCATAACAGGAAAACTCATATAGTTTATATTGAACGTGTTCAATTGTTGAATAGTCGTTTGTCGTTTGTACAGTTGGTATACCATCGTTACCATCCACTTCATCAACTCAATCTGAACTGACGGAAAATCCAAATTGAATAGGCCGGTAGAAACAAAACAAACACTGGGTTTGATTCGATAGTTGAGAGTCAAGAAGTTTCAAATTCAAAAAAGCCCAATGCAAATAAACTTAATCCAGTTGAGAGAAAATGCATTTGTTTTTAATTTTTCATAGAACTCTACTTATGTTGTTTTCGTTCATAATATTTCTGTTGCCACAGTTAAGTTCAGTGCTTATGCTAATACTACTTTTAACAAGTGGTGAATGTGTTTATTTTGTGTCTGTGTCCTAACTTATGTTACTTCTCCTTTAACAACGGGTGAAAGTGTTTATTTTGTGTCCATGTCCTACCTTATGTCACTTCTCCTTTAACCACTCCACCAGTCATTTTACTAATGGTACTCTGAAAATGTACCGTAGGTGAAAAACATCAGTAGGTGTTATTTTCCTAGCAATAGTTTAGTTAAATGTTGATTTTAGCAAGTATCATCAATAATATGGTCTAAATAATTTGAGAGCCCACCAGCCCCAAGTGAGTATTAGGATAACATAGTATATATCCAGTAGCCTATAAGATGATTGATCAATTATTGCAACCTTCAGTAACATATATTCGCAGGTATGCCCTAATTGCCTAATCTGTTAGACAGATGAACAACAGTGCCCTTACCCAAAGATCATAAACTATGATAAAAATAATAAGTTTAAAACTATAAATACAAAATAACGTTAGAATATATAAAAATAGCAATGTACAACAACTGATTTACAATTCGACGAGCACTGTTTCTAAAACAATACAAAATGTAGAATCTTGACTTTTGTCTAGATCCTATGTATCCAAACGCATTATAATAAGACAGTAGTCATGGTTCACTCTCATTATTTAATAAATTACTGCTGTTTTGTGTTGGATGTACAAAATAACCAATATATTTCATGTAGGTCTTTTCTTTTAAATTAGATTTTTCTTTGACATCATTGCATATGATCGGCATATTTTCGGCTTTAATCTTTGTACAAACAAACAAACTAAAAGCAATGACAGAGCCAAACAAAACCAGAGGTCGAGTTATTATAGAAACCTATCATTCTTATTCAATTATATATTTAATATTCAGATTGTATTATTACTATAGATAGATAATATAGGCTTTATATTATTTCATATTTAAAGTATTCACTTTAAATAGTTATAGCATAATATACTTTAATCAAAATGTTCAACTCATTTAATCATGTATTAATGAATACTTATTTTTTTAGTAAATTTTACTGTGAAATTAAAGGATGTATCATCTGCGATGTATAATGCGCCGCATTACAGATACGTAAGTTTATTGAGAAACGTCTAAATCGACGTTTCATTAAAACCATTTGATGTTTCATTACCGATCAAAATTTAAAAACTAATTCATCCTAAGCGACTTTAACATTTATTTTTAGTAAACCTGCTTAGTCATTATCAATCAATTGAACTCTAATACCCTTTTGACAATCTAGCGACCTACTGATTGACTTTAAATACACTATGTTCTTGAAGGTTAATTATATATCAATGGCAATACCCGCCCACCCATACACGTACATTGGTATTGTTACATGATACAATGCCATTTTCCCTCTATTAGCATTGTACAGTATTTAACTTGATCAGATAGTTACTCCTGATACTACCACTAATTCTGTTAAAGAGTTGATTCATTACTTTTTCACCTTGAATTTACTGTACTAGCTTATAAAATCCGTTGGCAACACTAAGTACTAATTTTACCTTTCCAAGTTAAGGGTTAGAGAGAACTTCCATCCCTTACCTCAACAGGTAAAATAAGACATCATTTAACTTTTTTACCTTTAATTGACATGAAAGTTTTGCTTTGTCTAAGGGTACGGATCTATTTTGAAGTATTACCAATATTACAACAACATAAGCTATGTGATCATTTCAAGTGGAAAATTAGTTAATAATTGTTTTTATATTTATATATATATATATATATATATATATATATATATATATATATATATATTATATATATATATATATATTACATTTTACGTGTATTTTTAATATGTATGCATGAAGCTTCCCATTGAATTCAATAAAACTTTGATACATTTACATCACACTGAACCATTAATGAAAAACAGTGGTCTTTTTCAAAAATGTTCACAACAAACTGTTTGTTTGTTTACATTTTACATAATGAACTACACGCTCAATGAATTAGTTTAAAAGTTTGTGTTTGTCTATATATCACAAAGCAGAATACGTGTAAAAACAGATTTCTATCATATAAATATCAGTTATAGATTCAAGAAAGTTTCAATTTTAAACATTACAAGGGTTTAAAACAATGCTATAAATGTAAACATCAACACTTTTTAGCTCACCTGCTTTATTCACTTTATAGTACCTACTTTATACAACATTTATTACTTTATAGGTAGTAATACAAGGGGTATTACGTGTTAACGTATACTTATTTACGTCTATCAAACAGGTTAGATAGGTCGTTGGTAGAATAGAGAACCTTTAACATCGTGATAACACAAAATGGACGACACTTTAGGGAAATCTACTTTATACAACATTTATTACTTTATAGGTAGTAATACAAGGAGTATTACGTGTTAACATATACTTATTGATGTCTATCCAACAGGTTAGATAGGTCGTTGGTAGAATAGAGAACCTTTAACATCGTGATAAGACAAGATGGACTACACTTTAGGGAAATCTACTTTATACAACATTTATTACTTTATAGGTAGTAATACAAGGAGTATTACGTGTTAACATATACTTATTTACGTCTATCAAACAGGTTAGATAGGTCGTTGGTAGAATAGAGAACCTTTAACATCGTGATAACACAAAATGGACGACACTTTAGGGAAATCTACTTTATACAACATTTATTACTTTATAGGTAGTAATACAAGGAGTATTACGTGTTAACATATACTTATTTACGTCTATCAAACAGGTTAGATTGGTCGTTGGTAGAATAGAGAACCTTTAACATCGTGATAACACAAGATGGACGACACTTTAGGGAAATCTACTTTATACAACATTTATTACTTTATAGGTAGTAATACAAGGAGTATTACGTGTTAACATATACTTATTTACGTCTATCAAACAGGTTAGATAGGTCGTTGGTAGAATAGAGAACCTTTAACATCGTGATAACACAAGATGGACGACACTTTAGGGAAATCTGCTTTATACAACATTTATTACTTTATAGGTAGTAATACAAGGAGTATTACATGTTAAAGTATACTTATTTACGTCTATCAAACAGGTTAGATAGGTCGTTGGTAGAATAGAGAACCTTTAACATCGTGATAACACAAGATGGACGACACTTTAGGGAAATCTGCTGACAATTGCATGTATTTGTAGCGTTGTAAAGGATACATAAATTTAGGGCATATTCGAGTGTGGAAAAATACTAAATTAAGTTTAAGATGTAATGCATTCAACACAGTTAGTTGACTGTGCTAGTTTTATAATAAAATGCATTTAACTGCGCTAGTTTTATTTTGCAAGTTGATGTTTCAAGTTAGAATGTTTAATAATATTGACACTACAAGTTTTTGTAAGCAGTGTAGTGAAAATTACTAGTTTTTTGTACCTAAATGTATTACATTCAATTCAGTGGCCTCTTTAAACTATCTTATTGAATACCATTTATGTTATATTAAGCAATACATTTCATCGTTACTAGTTTTAATATGAAATTCGTTTAACGATACAAGTTCGAAGATGCAACACAGTTGACCCAAGTTTCATTATGAAATAAAATTGGGGATACAAATTGTTGTGTACAAAACTATTGACTCTACTAAATTTAGTTGACTCACTGGTTTTGGTTTTAGAAGCACTTGATCGTAGAATTTTTAATGTGTAGGCCTAATAAGATTGAAATTGCGTAAACTTGACAGTACAAGTTTTTGGATGCAATACATATGATACTATAAATATAGTACTGAATATAGTATTCTAAAAGTTATATTATTGAATACAGTTGAAATAATTAGGTTCAGTTTGGAGTTCAGTTGACACTGCAAGATTTTAAATTCACTAAAATTGGCGATGCAAGTTTCATTTAGTAGAACATTTGACACTATATATTTCATTGTAACTTCTGCTCTTACGTTTTTGCAGTAACAGCTGATTGTTATCTTCGCTTTAACTACCATATAACCTATTCCATAAAGACAGACATGTGCCCATACTGATCTCTATTACTAAATTCTTCCTTCATTATTACGGTAGATAACTAAACAGTAAGCTGTACTATCAAAAGTAAATTACACGCAAACCCACTTCCTGAATTCATTCTAAAAACATTTACGTTGTGAAGGCAAGAAAGCTAGTCATCATCATAACTGACGCTCAGCAAGGCGGGGAACACGTCATCACTTTCAACACGTCAGTATTGACACTTGCTGATGCTTCTGTTCAGCACCATCACATGTGTGACATAGCTAATCAGAGCCCTAAGTTAAGTACATTTACATAACTCAATAGCTGGGTAGATGTAAACCCAGGAGAAAATGTTTTAAAGCTCTCTATTTACTTATTTATTGTATGCATCACATTAAGTTTCTTGTAAATATGTTACTAGTTTCCAGTAATATAATCTGTTACAACTGAACATTACTTTGGATGTTCCCATTTCATGTTCATTACGTCACGCGTATTTCTTATCCTTACATAGGAAGTACACAACAACATAGTAATTATTGTTTTATTTGTGATATTTTTTAATAGTAACATTTTGAATCTTTACTTGTGATAAATACACATTTCAGAGGTATTATATATATAATTATATAAAGTCATAAGCATGCTAACGTTTATATAATATTTAAATAGGGGGTTTAGTGAAATTTTTCACTATGTATAATTTATTTTTATATATTGAATATTATCTTACTTCAACTGACTAATAGTTACTTAAAAGTGCATTGGTGTTTACATAATTGAACATCAAATACAGTACAATAGTTAGTTGCATTAAACCGTGATTAATTCAGCCGTTTTGTAGGGCCTAAACACTTTGCGTGCAAAACAATCTGCGTGCTGAGCTAATATATAGATAGGAATGGCAAATATTAATTTGTTTAAATTAATTTGACAATTTTGTTTGCGAACTATCGATATATCACAAACAAAATATCGATGTAACGATAATATCAGTAGAAAAATATCGATATATCGAATAACCAATATATCGGTTTGTAAATGATTTATCTGTTTAAAATGATGCACTAACTTTTATGTCATAACCAAAAGTTTGTTTTGCTGTCACTATTTAGAATAGCATACTGAATGTAAAAATTAAATACATTTATCTAGACAAAACTAGTTGTAGTCAGTCTGTGGGATTCACTGAAAAAAAATCAAATTATAAATAATTATATATTTAATTATTACGTTAATTATAAAAGATAAATGTAATAACATTATTATTTCTTATTCTTACGTTAAAACATTCCGTTAGGCTTTTTTTATAAACTCTACAAACTAAACAAATTATTTCACTAAACCTACTTCCAATACTTGTCAGGTAAACCATTAAGAAATAAAAGTTTTGATATCAGTTTTCAACTTAACCTCATGGAAAAAAATAAAATTATTTTCTTATTTCAATATATGTTTTGTATGCATAAGAGGCAATTTAAATGGCTTTTTTCGAATCATGATGATTTTGAGGAGAGAGAATTTATCGTTGCCATTCCTATATATAGACGAGGATAATCAGGAAAACGCAATACAAAATATCTACTTGAAGTATGACAAAATTATTATTGATTACTTTAGAATATAACAATAGGGATGTAGTATCGGGTACATTAGTGTAATATACGTTCAATAGTGAAAACAAATACCAACAGGAATTCCAATTCATCGAGTGTATCAAGTTGGGTCTCATGACGACTGGTTGCCAGAAAATTAAAAGGAAATAACAAATGAAAAATGTAACATTGTTGGCCTTTTATCAAGTAAAGGCCATACAAAACATATCTTTGTTTACAAGGTCAATAATCTTGACCTGAGATTAACAAAACACTCATCCCGCTCTGAGTACACTGACGACACGTGTTAGAGTATTTTCTGGCATTCATCGTCTTGCTGTTCATATAACCTTGACCGTGAAAGTAACGCTTGTAACAACTGTAATATTTCTTCACTTTTGCTATTGCGATGATGTTGTCAATGACATGGCCGTAGAGTTTTTGGAGAGATTGTAACGTGTGCAAAATTAGTGTATTCGCTTTATTTTCAATCTTAAATGTAGAGAACATGTAACTCCATTTTTCAAAGATCTTTCTCTAATAAAGTTGAACGGGCTCCGACAGCTCCATATACTCACCATTTTATTTTAGATAACGATTCTCCTGCTTGACTCTCTGAATGCTTTTCTTTCATAAATATTTAAATATGTAAGATATAACTGTCTAATAATATATCCATAAGTTACTTAAACTAATAAAATAATAAAACTAATAAAAAAAGTTATTTTACTGTCACTAACTGCGTTTAAAAGGTCTCAGTATATATGTACAGTCGGGTTAACCAAAATCAAGCATTTCACACCCTGTAATCAGATCAGGGTGAAAAATAATTTTTAGTTTGTTATTTGACCTTACGGCAGCAGCCTAGGAAATTGGGCTGGGCATGCAACACCAAAATACCTGCAGACTTCTCAGTCTCTTACATCATTGATAATACGAGTTTGAATAAAAATCATAACATTTGTATAGTTCAAAACGTATTGCAATATACTTCATTCAAACGTATTGCAATATAATTCATGAGGGTTATTTTTATTGAGATGATATAGTTTGAGACAGTTATGCAAATAATATCAAAAGGGGAAAACTAGTACAAGTAAAAAGACTGAAAACTAATTTGGACATACAATGTAGAATTGTTTCAAGGTACATACGCAAAACAGAGTCAATATCCTAAGTTCTTTGAACAGTTATTTTCATGACTCTCTGCTCTGTGTAGTAATCCGGACTGCCTTCTTTTAAAGTCTGAGCACATTCAATAATTCACTATTTTCACTACTTCCCCAAATCACCAGCCAATAGTATATAGGTGGGGCTAAATTAATTAGACCTTAACATGCCTTCATTAGTACATGAATGGGACAGTATTTAGAGGGAGCCCTCAGATCATAAGTTACTGAGGATAATTATAGAAACACTTTCATGTGGTAATTCCATGTCAAAAATATGTCCAGGTATATTCCAAGAAATTGTGTAGACTCTACTTCCTCTAGCAGAGAGTCCACCAATAACGCTGAAAGGCCACTTCCAAAACCGGTGAACCATAAACAAAAGTTAATTAATTATGATTTACTTGAGTTTATTTTAAGGTTTGTCGTATGAAAATGCTAAGTGCAACTGTTCAAGTCAATTAAAACTTTTAGTTCTAGGTTTTCTTTGCAGTTTTTAATAAAGCAAAAAGTCCTCTCATCGACTTGAGAAGCTCGAATCAAGTAATAATCCATGCTAACTGTCAGAGCACAGTCTTTTTTATTACAATTATGGAAATTTCGATTATTCTAATAAAAAATGCATTCATAAGGCCTTATCCAGTGTGGAAGGCTAGAGACATTTCAACTAGAACCAAGTTAAAGATATTCAATAGTAATGTTAAGTCTGTGCTGTTATATGGGTGTGAGACTTGGAAGGTATCTTCATCCCTAACACAAAAACTTCAAGTCTTCATTAACCAATGTTTGAGGAAAATACTAAAAATAAACTGGCCCGATGTTATATCAAACAGAGAGCTGTGGTATACTACAAATGAAGAACCTGTAGATTTGCAGATCAAAAAACGAAAGTGGTGGTGGATTGGGCACACACTACGTAAAAATCAAGATGCAGTGGAGAAACAGGCTTTGAGTTGGAATCCCCAGGGGCATAGAATACGAGGAAGACCAAAAATGACCTGGAGAAGAACAGTAGACGAAGAAATAAAAGCCGCAGGGAAAAACTGGAGAGAAGTGAGAGCCTTGGCTGCAAACCGAGTCCGATGGCGTTGCTTCATAGAGGCCCTATGCTCCGTGCAGGAGTGAAAGGAAATAAATAAATAATAATAATAAAAATAATTTATTATTGTAGATGAAAATAGTTCCAATTTCAACCACTTTGTGCAGCACTTGCCTAACTCTTAGATCGTTTAGTTTCAATATCCAACCACTAGATTAAATTTTTTTTTTTTTTTTTTTTATGAGGGCCAGGATTGTGCATATGCATCCTGGTAGTTGCCTCTCAGCCTGTTGGCTTATTGTGCACCCTCTTTCACAGGTTTAAACCGCATCGAATCCCAGGCCTCTTGAGAACCTTAGGATCTTGGATACAGTATTTTCCTGTTGACCTCCTTCATCTACACATAATTGTGGCCCGAAGGAGTTTAGGCGATGTCGCAGCAATGCTGGACATTCGAATATTATGTGGTGAGCTGTTTCTTCCTCCTCTCCACATTTCCTACATAGGGTGGTATCAACCATCACTCCTATTCTTCGTAGGTGACTACGGAACAACCAATGGCCAGTAATAAATCCTACCACTCTTCGGAGTTCCTTCCTGTTTAGCCGTAGGGCCTCTACTGATAGGGACTTTGAGGAGCCCCTTAGTATCCTCTTTGACTGAGTGTTGCCGTCAGTATTTTCCCAGTGTCTTTGTTGCTCACCTGCAACCCACTGAGGTACTGACTCACGTGCTTGGCTGTATGCTATGCAGCACGCAGGTTCTGGGCCAATGAGAATGCAGTCAGCTCCTACGTTGGCACACCTATCTGCTTCTTCGTTCCCTTTGATCCCACTGTGCCCTGGCACCCAATTCAAGCAAACCTTGTTGGATTCTGCCAGTGCCTTAATTGCCTTATGGCACTCCCATACAGTCCTGGAGCTGTAAGCCTGTTTAGCCAGGGCCATCAGTGCTGCCTTACTGTCCGAGTTAATGTAAATGACTTTGCTCTTATAGCCTCTATTTACATTATCCTCGCACATTCAGCAAGGGCAGTGACCTCAGCTTGGAAGAAGGTTGCAAATTTACCTAGGCTTATGCTTTCGCTTACCCTGGGTCTGATGCCAAATACACCTGCACCAGTTCCTTTCCTGGTCTTTGACCCGTCTGTGTTCCAGGTAAGGGCGTTATACATATAGTTGGGTTCCCCCTCTTTCCACACATCCCTACCACCAATGTTAACCTGGTATGGCTTTTCGAGATCTGTGGTTTTTATCATTCTATCCGGCACCATGTCTAGAATATCTAGCTTCAAGACATCGATTATTCTAGAATGCTTACTGTCAGGATGGTAACGCCAATTACCACTGCACTGCATTCTGTAGGCAGCTATCCTTGCCTCCCCTTTGACGAACAAGTCGAGGGGGGGAGGTTCAGAACTACCTCCATTGCAGCCGTGGATGTACCTCTAAAGGCTCCCAATGTACTCAGACACGCCACTCGCTGCACCCTTGATAAGATTGCAGCTGCTGTGCTTTGTTGTACCTTTGGCCACCACACGATAGATCCATACACTAGCATCGGTCTTGTGACCCTAGTGTATAGCCAGTTTGACATCTCTGGTCGGAGACCCCAAGTACACCCAACCGTGCGTCTCACCATCATTAGTGTGGTCTGAGAGCGTTTGGTAATATAGTCAAGGTGTCTATTCCAGGTTAGTTTGTCGTCAAGCTTGATTCCCAAGTACTTAAACTCTTTGCTAACCTGTATTCGGTCGCCGCATAACATCGGTCTTGTCATCTCTAGGCTTCTTTTATTTGTGAAGGGTACCATGAAGGTCTTCGAGGGATTTACTGATAAATCCCTTGAAGACCTTCATGGTACCCTTCATGATATTATATACCTTCATGGTACTAGATTCCATGCTTAAATATACATACGGTTAATCCCATAAGGTGCTTTGTTTGTTATTATAGCTAGTCTGGTTTTGTTTTAATATTATGGTTTTATAGTCAAATGCCGAATAAATTAAATTCCCCATTTAAATCATTAGAGCCAATTAAATTAAGCATAAATCAAATAAAGTTGAGTTAAGCATTGTTTACCAAAGTTATGGATAATTCATTTTCTTATGTCTCAATTTAAGAAAAGAGATGCAGCTTTAAAAGTTTTAAAATGATTATCACGTTAAGCTACACTAATGAAAAATACAATACGAACAAAATATATTCTACAGTCAATGTTAATAACAATATTCTAATATGCACACGACCAATTTAAGTAAATACAATATTTAATTATATTAAGTGCTAAGACATTATTATTATGTAAGTATGTATCACTTTTATTACGTTCTTTATCTCCTTGATATAATTTAAGCTTATTTTCATCATCATCAAAGGTTTAAGACGAGACATAACATTTATATGGATAGTAACATTCTGTTTGTCAGTTATTAAATTAATACCTTCTGATACGTAAAAAATATTGACTAATTAACCCTCATTATAATATGGAAGTTACAAATCTTTATGGTATGTGTCATCTAACTATGCTTACCTAGGACCAACAGCTAAAAGGTGACCTCAAACCACCCGCAATGACCAGCCCAAGGATATGATCGCTCACCGATCACCATCCAAGTAACAGTCACGCCCAATGTGAATGGATAGACGAATACATCTTGCAATAAATTTGGAACCCTCTAGTAAAGACCACTAGCTTTAAATTTTATTCTTTTATTAAGTTAAATTAATCTACATTTTTCTTGTTCGTCATATGTAGCATATATTTATTGCTGTGTCTTCGTGTTTGAGTTACTCTTTAGGGTATTCTCTAAGTTATATGATTGCTGTAAATTCCAGTAAAAATCACATTATTGATATATTATTTACCTCTGTGGATGCCCAACTATAGCTTGTTTTCTGAGTTCACAAGTTCAAAATTTAATGAAATTATCATCAAATATGTTTTAACTAACATTGTCAGTTCTATTTTAAATGTTGGTCTTTTTCCATTACAATTTTTGAAGTATTTAAAATAGTGTTATATGTTGCAATATTATTACATTTTTTATTCAATATTAAATTTTACATTTAAATATATTTAATATAATATTTACATTGGTATGTATTGTTTTAATTTTGAACAAGGAGACTTTTGTATGATCTAAAATAACGTACATTACCTCATAAGGTCTTATTGTAAAAGGAATGATTTTAGTATCGAATCGATTTGTGTTTAATTTACGGATCTGGCAATGCTTTTATTCAGCATAGTTCACTTTAAAATATTGATTAAATAAATTGTTCCTCCTAGTTAAACAAGATTTTGTCAAAGAAGTGGGTGGCTTAAGTAAAGTTTGCTTTACATCAGCTTTAATAGGGAATCTACATGCATGGGTTAATCCAGGACTCAAGGATGCAAATTACGTCTTTATCGTTCCTTGGTGACTGAAAACTTAGTTATATACTGAGTGGTGTTTAAGGATCTGTTGGCTGTACTTGGATTATGTTTAACTAATATTAATTTAATTCACCTAATACTAATTTAGTAGATTTTTCATGTACTAAATTAGTTTATTACTTTTAACCACTTTTTACCCGCTATAACTAGTGTTGATCCATTCACATAAACGTGCAATATTTTGGTTAAAAGACGACAAAATAACAATATATATTTAATACAGAAAATACTTTTTATATAATTGGTACTATAAATATCTATTTATACTATAAAGATTTGTTTAATGTTTTGGTATGAGAGAATGTTGTTTAACTCACCAATCATTAAAATTGTATATCAATTAAAGAAATTTTTAATTTCGTTCCATTTCATCATGTTTCCAAAACACGTTATGGTCAGTGGACTATAAAGGTAGGTGAACTTCATTAACCAATATCACCGTGTGTATGATTCTATTACATGTACATGTATGGGTTTCTGAGTGGTATGTCATTAATACCGTACGTGTATGGGTTGATCAATACCAGTGTACGTATGGGGAGGACCTAGCATTGCACAATTTTGAGACATAACAACTGAGCCAACAATTTTATTTACTACCAGTAAAGTAGTACATATTATACTTTTCAAAGATGGGTCCTGAACTTCATTGGTGGTTACGTCAGCATCATACATCACATCCATGTTCATTGGTGGTTGCGTCAGCATCATACATCACATTCATATTCATTGGTGGTGACGTCAGCATCATACGTCACATCCATATTCATTGGTGGTGACGTCAGCATCATACATTACATCCATGTTCATTGGTGGTTACGTCACCATCATAAATCACTTCCATATTCATTGGTGGTAACGTCAGCATCATACGTCACATACATGTTCATTGGTTGTGACGTCAACATCATACATCACATCCATATTCATTGGTGGTGACGTCAAAATCATACATTACATCCATTTTCATTGGTGGTTACGTCAGCATCATACATCACATCCATATTCATTGGTGGTGACGTCAACATCATACGTCACATCCATGTTCATTGGTTGCTACGGCAACATCATACGTCACATCCATGGTCATTGGTGGTGACGTCAAAATCATACATCACATCCATGTTCATTGGTGGTTACGTCAGCATCACACATTACATCCTTGTTCATTGGTGGTGACGTCAGCATCATACATAACATCCATGTTCATTGGTGGTGACTTCAGCATCATACATCACATCAATATTCTATAAATGTATGGGAACCTTTGGATTGTAATATCCTGCACATCGGCTGCGGGCAGATGAATTCATTCTTGGTCTGTAACATTACCTTGAGAAGTAACTGAAAACATTCAATATACCTTCCCGAACAAGAATACTCTTTTTGATTGAACCATATAGCACCCTTTTACTTATATTTTTTCTAACAGATCAAATGTATAGTATAATTAAATCAATATTAATTATTTAATATTACAAATATGTTTGATCAACCAAATAAGAAGCTTCTAATGACCTTCGTATTATGTCTAGGTCTAGGGAAACTTCATTTTTAGGTGATCTTTGCTGATCTACAATGGATAAGACATAATCAAATACTGAAGTATATTGATAACACTTGGTCAATCAAAGGACATGGGATATTTAAGTAAGAATAATTTTCTTTAAACACGTAGAAATGTGTGGAGTATAACTGACATATTTATATAAATTATTTTTATCTTTTTGTATTAATAATGCAAATATTAACTATATCATAAAAATTACTCGTGTTTTAACTAAGTAAACGTCAATTCAGAATGTTAGAATCTGCCTCAACATGAATAGTTGACGGCCACTTAAATAATTTAACATTCATGAGGAGAATAAAAGATATATTTATAAATAACATCTTGCTATCATTTTTTTACTTCCTGACTAGTTTAATTATAATAAAACAATTATATTCTGCTTACTAACACAACCTATACATGAAGGATTTTTCAAGTTAATTGAAGATTTAACATTTATTTTAACAGACTTTTTTAAGTAAAACTATTTTTTAACTTTGTTATCTTAAAATATAGTATATCTCCATATGAAATAAAGCATCCATCTTTCACTATCACAAGCACATACAGGAAAGTACAATTTTTATTTCATTTAAACGACAAAACAAACATTTGATTGCAATATAGAAAATAATCGAATATAAATACTTCCTTAATAATTTGCATTTTTGACCTAAATCATTTACACAACAATTTAGATTACAACAAAAAAAAGCCACTTTAGAAACAATAATTTGATCTCACTGTTACAAAACGATGAATTCTTTATCTTTTATACATCCATCTTAATTTCAATAAGTTAAATAATAATAATAAAAATCTCCTCTTCATTTGTTATATTACCTGTGTCCTGTATGAATCTAGTAACTTATTTGGACTGTTATTGTAGTTTATTTATTTATAATTGCTTTAATTATATATTTTATTAAAACTCAGTGTCATTTAAATGTATTTATTGTATATATACTTATTGTTAATAAAAATATTATTTTAGTAAAATTATAAACATTTAGAGTATATCTCTCAAATATCGTTTCGCTAGAGAGATGACAAATAATAAACTCTGTAAATTATATGAGAATATTATTAATAAATTAATTTAATTTACATTTGATGGTTTGTTTCATTTTCGTTGTCTTGATCGTTTTATTCGTCCACTTTATTGTTATTAACGCTAGTATAACATTATCTATAACCATCAAGTGTCAATCGTATTTTTGACATTTGAATTCCAAATAATGTATTTATACGAAATCATTGCTTATTAGCTTGGAGAATAAAAAGAGATTTTATTTTAAACTTAATATCATAGGTATTATACTTGTATAACATAATATTGAAATGTAAGTCATAGATACAAGCCAAATACTATTGCAAACGACCAAGGACATGTTAGATTGTATATAATAAAACTACGAACGATCTTTATTACGATCCTAAATTAAATTTTCAACGGATATAAACTATTAATAAATAAGTCTTCGCTTTTTAGAAACTATATATAGAAAAAAATATGTTAAACTTACTAGTAATTATTTATGTTCAACAATAGTAATAGATGTGTCTCTAATTAACATTTCAGACGTTATGAACATTTCAAAGCTTTAAAGTTCTAGAATTAATAACTTGTCTTCTTAACACGGCAAACTTTGCTTCATCTTATTCTTGGTATTACAACTTTACAGTGTAAGATCAGTATTTTCACGATGTTTTAAAACGTAATAGATATTAAAAACACAACTTTTCTTCATTAAAAAAACATTTGCCTTTATAACCTAATTAGAACTGTTTTATACCACATCAATGTTACAACATATAACGTAGTTTGTAAAAAATAATTATAATATTAGTAAAGTTGACTTTGATATGTTACGTTTTAATCATATTAAATATAAAAAAAAAACACTGTAGTATTTTGTGCTTTTCAAAACAGAATTTTGTAATTCAATTAGTTTAATAAAACATATTGTATTTTTCTAATCGCATTTTTTACCTAGTGTTACTATAATTACATAAAAAACTTAAATACATAAATTGAGAACATAATTTCGTGATTTAGAGTACAATATGTTTCTGTCAAAGATAGTAGATGGCTTTATTGATAAAACTAGGGGGCACCCATGCACGCTTCGCGTGCCAAGCCCGTCATCACTAGCTACGCTCGTGAGGTAAGCTCGGCCTACGGACTCACCAAGACCCTCCGCTACAGGTCCCTTTGTGCCCTTACGCCCAATACGTCATCAGCAGCAGTCATCATTAGTTGGGTTGATCAACACTGATGAATTACGCATAAAATATTAAATTAAATCATTATTTAGTATTCAAATAACAACGAATAATAACAATAAAACAATGTTGTGCAGTTAATACTAACGAATACGTGTGTGTTCATTAGTATTGGAGGGCGCCCGTAATAGGCTATACGACGGTGGAGCTGTAGAACGATTTCACCCACCCATTCACCCTCTATAGTAGTATTGATCTTTACGAGCTTGGTATGGCCCACACGCCCACCCATGCAAGTACAGTGGTACTGACCCACTCGCCCACCCATACAAGTACAGTGGTATTGACCCACCCACCCACCCACACACCCATACACGTACAGTGGTATTGACTCACCCGTCCACCCATATATGAAGAGTAATATTGACCCTTGACCCAACCACCCATACATACACGTACAGTGGTATTGGCATACCCACCCACCCATGCAAGAACAGTGGTATTGACCCACCCGCCCACCCATACACGTACAGTGGTATTGACACACCCACCCACCCATGCAAGTACAGTGGTATTGACCCACCCGCCTACCCATACATGAACTACTCGACCTAAATACATAAATCTGGCCTGGTGGGGGAAAGTTCGGCCTGCGGCCTCACCAAGGCACATTGCTACAGTCCCATTTGTTGATCTCGCCTCGTGAGGAAGATCGGCCTACTGTTCACCAGGATTCATAAGCAGTATATCCATGAATTTTGGTTTTTGGGGCAGTGGAGCCCCTAAACATAGGGTTTTATAAAATCTGATGGTAAGTTAGTATTCAAGAGAATAATACCTTTAATTTAATACACCCAAGTGGGTGTATTAGTTTAACATTACCCAATTGTGGGGTTTGGAGCATATATTTTATTTATGGGGGGGGAGCCCTTAAATGTTTTCTCTTCCAAAATGTTATTATATAGTGTAATTTGGTAGATAAATACCAATAGTTAGATACCCTGCCTGGGCGTTTTATTTTAGTATTAACCTTTTTTCTTTTTTCGGAGATTTTTTGTGTTTTGGGGGCATATACCCCTTATTTATTGCCCTTTACAAAATCTGATGGCATATTTAGATTCAGAAGAAAAATTTATTTTAATAGATACCCCATTTTAGTAGATAAGATCAGTATTAAAAAATTTCAGTTTTTGGGCCCCCAATACCCCATTTTTTTTTTAATTACAAGCAAAAATTCATATATGAAGTGCGCGTTTGTTACTCGTGCAGAACTGTGAAGGTTTGAACATTTTACTCAAGCTTTTTCTCAATTTAGGTAATAAAAACTCTTTTTTGTGATTTTCCCATAAGAAATACATTGCGGCAGTTTTTGGTTAAAAAAAAGGCCACCATCTTGTTTACGAGTGAAAAAAGTAAACTTTTGTGAATTTTTCTGGAGGCTTCAGACCGAGAGCTTCAATTCAAGTATACACACGATTGGAGTAGGGTGCCGGGAAGTGCCTCAATATTTAGTGTCAGTGAGTGAGTCACTACATCGACCTTTATAGTATATAAACTAGAGGACACCCCTACACACTTTGCGTGCCAACCCCGTCGTCACTCGCTACGCTCGTAAGGATGCTCGGCCTGCGGCCTCACCTGGCAACTATACTTTTAGTCCCGTTGTGGAACTTGGCCAACGGGCTAGTTAAGATCTATTTTTTGAACTCGGTCTACGGCCTCGCGGGGGAAAGTTCAGCCTGTAGCCTCACCAAGACGCTCTGCTACAGGCCTCTTTGTGGAACTCGGTCTACGGCCTCGCGGGGGGAATTTCGGCCTGCAGCCTCACCAAGAAACTCCGCTACAGTCCCATTTTTGTGGATCTCGGCATGTCGCCTCATGAGAAAGATCGGCCCACTGCCTCACTAGGATTGTTAACTGGTATGACCATTAATTTTTGTTTTTGGACAGTGGAGCTCCTAAACATAGTCTTTTATAAAATCTGATGGAAAATTAGTATTTAAGATTTGAATACCTTTATTTTGATACTCCACTTGGGTGTATTAGTTTAACCTTACTTAATTTTGGGTTTTAGAGCATGTTTTTTTTATTTTAGTTGTGGGCAGAACCCTTAAACCTCGTCTCTTCCAAGATGTAATGGTAAAATTTAATTTATGAGATAAATACCTATAGTTTGATACCCCACTTGGAAGTTTTATTT
Source organism: Stictocephala bisonia (assembly GCA_035578905.1). Classification (NCBI taxonomy): domain Eukaryota; kingdom Metazoa; phylum Arthropoda; class Insecta; order Hemiptera; family Membracidae; genus Stictocephala; species Stictocephala bisonia. The sequence goes on along the minus strand of JAQJVL010002900.1, from coordinate 57,360 downwards.
TAGCTTTGTACTGGTTATAAAAACTTTTTTAGGGACAAATACCCCTTATGTTTACCCTGTTCAAAATCTGATGTTATATTTGTATTCAGGATATAAATAGCTTTAAATTGATACTACACTTGAGTAGATAAGATCAGTTTTAAAAATTTTTACATGTTCAAAATGTTTAGTTTTGGGCCCCCAATACCTCAAATGTTTTAGTTACTATGCGGAAATTCATACATAATGTGCGCGTTTATTACATGTGTAGAACTGTGAACGTTTGAATATTTTACTAAAGATTTTCCTCAACTTAGGTAATAAAAACTACTTTTTAGTAAATTTCCCATAAGAAATACATTAGGGCAGTTTTGGGGTAAAAAAGACTACCATCTTGTTATTGAGCGAAAAAAGTAAACTTTTGTGAAATTTCAAGAGGTTTCAGACCGAGAACTTCAATTCAAGTATACACTTCATGGGGTTAGGACGCTGGAATGTGCCTCAACATTTAGTGTCAGTCAGTTAGTCAATACATCGAGCTTTATAGTATATAGACTAGTAGAAACCTCTGCACACTAGGCGTGCCAATCCCGTCACTCGCTACGCTCGTAAAGGAAGCTCGGCCTTCGGCCTCGCCTAAGACCTATGTCTTTAGCCTTTTGTGGAACTCGGCCTGTGGCCTCGTGGGGGAGCTCGGCTTACGGCCAAACCAAGACGCTCTGCTACAAACCCTTTAGGGAAACTCGATCTACGGCCTCGCGTGGGAAAGTTCGACCTGCAGCCCTCACCAAGGCACTCTACTACAGTCCCATCTCGGCATGTCACCTCGTGAAGAAAGTCGGGTTTTTGAGCATAATTTTTATTTTGGGAGTGAAATGAGTCCTTAAATGTTGTCTCGTCCAATATGTAATAGTATATTGTGATTTTATAGATCTTGATGCCCCACTTGGGTATTTTATTTTACTATAGCTTTTTTTGTTTTCAGATTTTTTTGTTTTCAGGTGGATACTCCTTATTAGTTGCCCATTTCAAAATCTTATTGTATATTGTGATTCAGGGGGAAAATGCCTTTAATTTGATATCCCACTTGAGTGGATAACGTCAATATTACAAAAATTTACATTTTCAAAATTTTAATTTTTTGGCCACCGTTACACACATTTTAAAGTTTTTAAGCTGAAATTCATATATGAGGGGCACTTTTGTTACGCTTGTAGAACTGTGAGGTTTGAATATTTTACTCAAGCATTTTCTCAAGTTAGGTCATAAAAACTACTTTTTTGCGATTTTCCCATTAGAATAACACTGGGGAAGTTTTGGGGTAAAAAATGGCCGCCATCTTGTTTAGCAGTAAAAAATTTCAACTATTGTGAAAATTACTACAGGTTTCAGACCGAGAGATTTAATTTAAGAATACACTTTATAGGGGTAGGATGCCGGGAAGTGCATCTACATTTATGTCAGTGAGTGAGTGAATGAGTGATCCCAATCCAGCTATACAAGGTGTCCCTGAACTCTCTAAGGATATTTTTAGGTATTGATTGTGGGTCAAAAACAAGACATTATATCAAATTTAAAAATTCTAAATCACCTCCGGTACCCGTACAGCCACCATTTTGTATTTTTTACAAATTATATTTTATTTTAAAACAATTTAACCTATAGAGTTAAAATTTGGTATACACATTAATAAAACCATTAATAACTGAAATAAAAAATAAAAACTCTTTTAATTATTTTCAAAATGGTGGCATTTTTATTACAATAACATCACAAATCACTTAATTGTAGTGTTTTAGATGAAAGTAATCAGAATACATCGCTGATGTATTGTTGTGGTTGATTCGCGCAGCACGGCACCATGGCTGTACACACTACACATTGACTCGTAAATGATTAAATACAAAAATACTCAAATTTCAATTGTTTTTCATCCGATTTCATTCAACTTTATGTTTTTGTATCGCAAATTTAATATGAAAAAAATGTTTTTTTTATATATTCCTTACCTTTCAAAAGTTATTAAGGATCAACATTTTTATAGTACCACCATTTTTAAAATAATAAAAAAAGGTTCTGATTTTTTTATTTCAGTAAGAAAATGATTTTATTAATGTGTATATCAAATTTTAACTCTATAGGTAAATAGTTTTAAAAATAATTTGTAAAAAACACTAAATGGTGGCTATACGGGTACCGGTGATAATTTGGAATTTTTAAATATGATATTTTTTCTTGTTTTTGGCCCACAATCAATACCTAAAAATATCCTCGGAGAGTTCAGGGACACCCTGTATATATAAATATCCTTCACAATTGTAACGTTTATTTAATCAAACAATTATGACCTACATTTTTGCTGAAATTTGTTTTTAAAAGAGCTTTAAGTGATCTGAATGGCGTGGAAAATAAATGCTTATTTCCTTGTTAAAAAAAGTTACTAATTAATTGCATTGATTTAATTTTAATTTGTCACAGTAACATAATTTATTAAAATTATTAAATATTGCATAAGGAAGTAAATATTTGAATAATAAGGTTTGTCACAATAAGTAGAGTTCGTTACACCTCCAAGCAACGCAATATTAACGTTTGCATAAGTATACAGGAAATGTTCCTTTAGAAGGTTGAGATTTGTATAGAGTATCTAGTTTTGGCTGTACTTAGATGACGCAGGTAGTTAAAAGATATATCAATAAATACTCTTTACTAAAGTAAAGTAAAACACACAGTATATGTCAGTCATTATTTTATTTTTTAATATTATCTCTATATATATAAGACAAAGCCCTCAATAACTCATCACTAATTCTCCAACTTCCCATGTAGGTAGAGAGCTGAAATGTTGTACACTGTTTCTGTAGGTATTAAATGAGACAAATAAAGCATTTTACTCTTTATAAAGTACTCCTAAGGGGTAGAAACTGGCCCTAACATATTGTTGCTTTTATAACATTGGGTTGATTTTAGTAAATTAATAACAGATGTTTTTTAAATAAATAAACATGTATATTTTGTAGGTTTGACATTATACTACTGATACATTAAGAGTTTAATCTTCAGCTATTAAACAATAATTACTAATAAATAGGTAGCAACTCAAGTACTGTGAGTGAGATGATGTAAATAAATTTAATATTTTTGTGATGTTACGTTATACAGTTAATCTACTATTATTTGTAGTCAAAAGTCACATGCCGAGGCTGAAGGACGAGATATATCGAGCGCAACGAGCGTCGGAGTTAGCACGTGAAGAGTGCAGGGGTGTCCCTAGTAAGTATATATATTTTTATTAATTATTTGAAATTATTGTATCTAGCCTACCTACCATTTATTAACAATTCTTAATAATTATAACAAAATGATTGTATGATATTTAAATATAATATAAAGTTGAATTGATTTTTACATTATATTTAACTAACCTTTCATCAATAAACTTTAATAACAGTATTTTTACTGTAGTATAATGTTTAAGTGAATAAGAACTAATCCTTAACTAATAGATTGTATTGGTAATGTGATCTTGCTGTTTTGTCATTATGTCTTTCACAACTATGTTTCCATATATCTTCACTTTGATCCTCTACATATCTGACGCATGGATTTTCCTTCAAATGACTTCGTAAGTTTTAGATATTTAGAACATCGACTCTGTGTAATACACACATAGAAATTAAACTACAAGGATTCCATAAGTGAGTTTGGTTTTTTTTATAATAAATTATATAAAATTACAATTTACTTTGAAAGGAAATAAATATTAGCTACTCTGAGCTATACTCACTCGCTTTTTACATTTAGCCAGAGAGTTTTGCCAATCAGAAGTAAATCAAAATTCCTAAGCTGATCACAACATAAAGAATACAATCAGAAGTGGCTAAAGACTAAACGACAATGGTACGAAAATACATAATAAAGTGAAGAGTATTTTCAATTCAATTTAAATTTACTATAAATTCAACTTTTCTTCTAATAAATGTTTATAAGCCATGTAACTAACGGTATAAAATGCATCCTATGGTTGAGGTTAAAAGACTACCTATCAGCTTAATTTAAACAAATATATTCAAACGTTCCATATGATTGAGTAACGAATATTCAAAATTATTTGTCTAACTCATATACGATGTTCTGACGCCTCAGACCACTCGGCCACTGGCTCTCCCATATTTGTCTAACTCATATACGATGTTCTGACGCCTCAGACCACTTGGCCACTGGCTCTCCCATATTTGTCTAACTCATATACGATGTTCTGACGCCTCAGACCACTGTTGTTCACTACATTCCACATATATTGTATTCGTAAGAATAAGAAATAACTGCAAGTACACCATTGAAATCTTTGTAATTTTTTGCAGATTGACACATTAATGGATTGATTGGGATTGACATGTATTTAAGAAAATATTAATATTGAATAAAATGAGCATGTTACTTCTTTGTAGCAGCTAACTTTTTGGAAGGGTTGCGTACTTTCAATAGTTCTCCCTAACGACGTATCAATCTAGAGTTTATCTTTTATCAACACTATTTACTATTTAAAAAATTACTGTCCAAATTCTAAAAGCAAATAAGATCATTCATGTTGTTAGTGAGGCCCATGACATTCACTCAATACTGCATCTTGAAATTGTAACTAAGATAATTTCATTATTGACAGGAAAGTTAATTATTGGAAAGAATGATTCCCTTAGAGAAACATTTACAGCATGTATAGAGTAGACTATAATCTACAAGTACAATGTAGTGGCCTAGAGTAGCAATAGTCATCATTTATAATCCATGAGGATGCCTAACTTTTAGTTCATTTCCTGGTGTTAATATTCTGTCATTAGATTTGATTACAATTTTTAATGAATAATATTTGCAAGTTGCTGCTGTTTTGTAATATTGCCGGAATAAAGGCATATTTACCGAATATTGTTGATCGATTTGTCTAAAATATATTTATCGTTCTTACTTTAAAGTTCTATATTTAGAAAGCTATATTAAACAACAGTCTGATACTAAATCAATGAGTGGATATGTTGTAACAAAGAGAATAAAAACCCAGAAAAGTCCAGTTCACAATGTTGGGTGACACACACTCGAATAGAAAATTAATATTTTTCAATAGAGGATTTTTATATCATCTTTTAAGTACACACGTTAATTAAATTTTGGTTGTACATGTGCAAAACACACTCATACATATAGACAGAAAATGAGTTGGTCTAAAAATACATTAATTGTTGGATAAATGTTATTATATATTGTTACAGTAAATATCAATAACAAGTTTGAATTAAATGTTAATAGCCCATATTTAAACCTTTTTCGATAAATCTGATTTTTTGGTTAATATCTAACTTTAAACCGAAATCCAAAAGCTGGGAAATTTAACTGATTTATTCCCATGAAATACAAATGTAGAACCGGTTTTCCAGTCACGAAACAGCTTATTTCTCCTGGGGAGTTTTAAGAACGGCTCTTCTTGCAAGTATTTAAACTAACTGTAGTTTAAAATAAAATCATATGCACCAACATTTCGTTATCTGTCTGTAGCTAATTAAAGAAAAGTTTGACTTCAGAAGGAGAAGAGTTTATTAAGAACTTAAACCAAAGTACATCCTAATCTGGAATTTCAGTTTAAAGGACGACCTTATCATCTCCAAACTTTGAGATTGTAAGACTTTGAGAACATCATTAGAGAAACTACAGATTCTAATTATGAATGCCTATCAAATGGGATTCGTCAACTTATACGAAAGCAGAATCAAGATTGTTCATAAGAAACTATTTCTTAATTTACTCATTTTACTATTAATGTGATTTTCATCTTCCTAATAACTATATATAAAGTATATAAAGTGACAATTTGCATTGCCTCGTAGAAGGTAAAGTAAAATAAAAATAATAATAATATAACCGTACATTATTGTTGGTTTTAATCACAAATTGTTTTCATATAAAAGATTCCAGCAATTAAACAACTAACATTTTTACTAAAAATAGTTCCATTGTAACTTCTTTATAATAACTAGCTTCTTTGAGATAACTAGACTTAAATAATTTTAATAGTAAGATAATACTTATGAATTTTATTCATATTTTCGTACATCCGTGATAATAAGAATAATTTAAATCGTTCCAAAGCATTATGTAATTGTTTTAAGAGTTATATTTTTTTAAAGAGATTTCGAGCCCATAAAACCATTTACTTATATTTTTTCTTAACAAAATAATTTATTTTTTAGTTAAAAATAATAACTATATTAGTTGTTCTATTATTTTATAAATTCAACAATTATGATACCAAAAAAATTACCTACAAATAAAAAATTTAACTATTTTAACAAATTTAATATTGTTTAAAAATATATATATTTTCTTAAAATTAAATTAACTTGATGTTTAACGCAATATATAAATTATATACAACTCTCTCTCTCTCTCTCTCTCTCTCTCTCTCTCTCTCTCTCTCTCTCTCTCTCTCTCTCTCTCATCTCTCTCTCTCTCTCTCTCTCTCTCTCTCTCTCTCTCTCTCTCTCTCTCTCTCTCTCTCTCTCTCTCTCTCTCTCTCTCTCTCTCTCTCTCTCTCTCTCTCTCTCTCTCTCTCTCTCTCTCTCTCTCTCTCTCTCTCTCTCTCTCTCTCTCTCTCTCTCTCTCTCTCTCTCTCTCTCTCTCTCTCTCTCTCTCTCTCTCTCTCTCTCTCTCTCTCTCTCTCTCTCTCTCTCTCTCTCTCTCTCTCTCTCTCTCTCTCTCTCTCTCTCTCTCTCTCTCTCTCTCTCTCTCTCTCTCTCTCTCTCTCTCTCTCTCTCTCTCTCTCTCTCTCTCTCTCTCTCTCTCTCTCTCTCTCTCTCTCTCTCTCTCTCTCTCTCTCTCTCTCTCTCTCTCTCTCTCTCTCTCTCTCTCTCTCTCTCTCTCTCTCTCTCTCTCTCTCTCTCTCTCTCTCTCTCTCTCTCTCTCTCTCTCTCTCTCTCTCTCTCTCTCTCTCTCTCTCTCTCTCTCTCTCTCTCTCTCTCTCTCTCTCTCTCTCTCTCTCTCTCTCTCTCTCTCTCTCTCTCTCTCTCTCTCTCTCTCTCTCTCTCTCTCTCTCTCTCTCTCTCTCTCTCTCTCTCTCTCTCTCTCTCTCTCTCTCTCTCTCTCTCTCTCTCTCTCTCTCTCTCTCTCTCTCTCTCTCTCTCTCTCTCTCTCTCTCTCTCTCTCTCTCTCTCTCTCTCTCTCTCTCTCTCTCTCTCTCTCTCTCTCTCTCTCTCTCTCTCTCTCTCTCTCTCTCTCTCTCTCTCTCTCTCTCTCTCTCTCTCTCTCTCTCTCTCTCTCTCTCTCTCTCTCTCTCTCTCTCTCTCTCTCTCTCTCTCTCTCTCTCTCTCTCTCTCTCTCTCTCTCTCTCTCTCTCTCTCTCTCTCTCTCTCTCTCTCTCTCTCTCTCTCTCTCTCTCTCTCTCTCTCTCTCTCTCTCTCTCTCTCTCTCTCTCTCTCTCTCTCTCTCTCTCTCTCTCTCTCTCTCTCTCTCTCTCTCTCTCTCTCTCTCTCTCTCTCTCTCTCTCTCTCTCTCTCTCTCTCTCTCTCTCTCTCTCTCTCTCTCTCTCTCTCTCTCTCTCTCTCTCTCTCTCTCTCTCTCTCTCTCTCTCTCTCTCTCTCTCTCTCTCTCTCTCTCTCTCTCTCTCTCTCTCTCTCTCTCTCTCTCTCTCTCTCTCTCTCTCTCTCTCTCTCTCTCTCTCTCTCTCTCTCTCTCTCTCTCTCTCTCTCTCTCTCTCTCTCTCTCTCTCTCTCTCTCTCTCTCTCTCTCTCTCTCTCTCTCTCTCTCTCTCTCTCTCTCTCTCTCTCTCTCTCTCTCTCTCTCTCTCTCTCTCTCTCTCTCTCTCTCTCTCTCGTCAATCTAAATTTAACTAAAAAAAAAGATAATTTTTTACGGTAGACTATTTACTTGTTGTAAATGCTAAGGAAAAGCACACTTCATATTTTTCCATATTTAAACGGGTAAGAGGAAATTATTGTTTATTATCTTCATCATTAACTTTTTCGTACATTTGCGAGTTTATTTTTCAATTAATTACTCCTTGAATTGTGTATTTACTTATCTCATTACAAGTGGTACATTTCAGCTTCTAGTTAAATAAACACCTTTTGGTAATGTTGTTCTATTATTATTAGTAAAACCTTTTTTCTTCTTTGAGTTCTTTATTGGAAAGAATATTTCAAAATAAATAATCCAAACATTCTTAATAATTCAAATTTTTTAGTTTTTTGTGAGAGGCCTTTCGACTATAACTGAGAAAATTTGAAGTTCCAAAAAAAGTTAGAAATAATCAATATTTAGATGCATCTGAAAAATTCTAAAATAAAAAAATTAATTTATTGTAAATAAAGATCCACCAATCATTAAAAGTTACCCTTTATACAGTAAAATTTAACTGAAAATGATTATTTATATTTACATATACACATTTTAAATTGATCTTCTTTAAACCTAACAAATGTTGAAAATAGTATAATTATATACTCGTATTTTGTAAACATGTTTTTTTTTGTTTTTTTTTTTTTTTAAGATTACTTTTGTTGGTATCTGAAGATGCCTCCGTTGACGGTGAAAGGTAAAACGTGAAAAACATTTTATTGTAATTACTTAGAATGTTTAAACTATTTATTTTACACTAGTAAACATCTACTCGTTAAATCAACATATTGTTGTAGTACTGTATTTACATTGTGATTCATTATTATGCATTATAATGCTTTTAAAACATATATTGCCATTTTATTCTATAATGTGAGTTGATATATTGTAAATGTATGAATGTATTTTTTTATATTTTTCATTTTGTTTTATGTAATTGATTTATAACTTAATTATTGGTTGTCGAGTTGAGTGAAGAATGGATTATGAAATATGATAGTAAGTGTTTCTCGGACATGTCAGGTTGTTTGTAAACTAGGTGACTGAACATAACGTAAACTTTTAATAGGTGTAAAGTTTTAACTAATGAATGATGAGATCTGAGTTTGTAGATCGTTATATCGTAAAGTATAGAGGTTCTCTATAAACATCTTTTCCTATAGAATTTCAAACTAAAGTGAATAGTTGTTACATATAGACAACAATTTTTTTTATAATATACAAAAGAAATTGTAATAAAAGAAATATTTCAAAAACAGATTGGAAACACGATGGAAATAAGTGTTTGGTGAAGGAGAATAAGTCTGTCTAACGTTCAAATATATATTTTGAACATATTTAAATAATTTATTTAATTTTATAGACTTTGATTAGGAGAAACACCTGAGTAATGTACTAAAATCAAAAATGACATAATAACGTTTCCGTAAAATATACATGAGACAGAAGAGTTGTTATAGGAGAGAAGTGAGAGCTAAAGAATGAAGTACAAGTTTCATTTTGGATTAAATCATTGCTGACTGTTATATCATTAGTAGTAGATTGGTGGGGGGTTCTGGGCTCACTTTCCTGGAATTTGATTGGCCGAGAGCGGTCACGTGACCGGATCCAAGATGGCGGCCGGAACCGGATCCAAGATGGCGCCCGGAACCGGATCCAAGATGGCGGTGCCCATTTCCCGCCAAATTTCCTAACCTCAAATTTCCCTCTCCCGCCAAATTTTCTAACCTCACTTTTCCTAACCTCAAATTTCCCTCAAATTCCCAAATTTCCCTCCAAATTCCCACATCATACTGTATGAAATACACTGTTAAACTTGTTATACTATATAAGATACACTATATAAAATACAGTCTTAACCTAACTTTTTCCATGTTATACTATATAAAATTCACTGTTAACCTTGTTATACTATATAAAATAAACTAAATTTTTCCATGTTATACTATATAAAATACACTAAATTTTTCCATGTTATACTATATAAAATTCACTGTTAACCTTGTTATACTATATAAAATACACTTTTTTGTCCAATATGGCATCTTTTTCCATGTTATACTATATAAAATTCACTTTTTTGTCCAATATGGCGTCTTTTTCCATGTTTATACTATATAAAATACACTTTTTTTGTCCAATATGGCATCTTTTTCCTTGTTATACTATATAAAATTCACTGTTAACCTTGTTATACTATATAAAATACACTCTTAACCAAACGTTTTCCATGTTATACTATATAAAATGGACTTTTTTGTCCAATATGATGTCTTTTTCCATGTTATACTATATAAAATGAACTTTTTTTGTCCAATATGGCGTCTTTCCCTCCTAAAATTCCCTCCCAAAATTCCTCATCCAATATGGCGGACTTTACACTATAATAAATGTAAAAAGATGACAACCGGATCCAATATGGCGTCTTTCCCTCCCAAAATTCCCTCCAAAAATTCCTCATCCAAGATGGCGGTCTTTCCCTTCCGGCGACCGTTGGCTACCTTCGTACACGTCGTCTGCTGGTCGGGCGCGCATGCACGTTGTTACTCTACTCATATATACTCTATGTGCTCGACCCGATCGTAGCGCTCCCAACAGCAATTTCCCAAAACATAATATATATTAAACAAATTAGACATCACTTGACCTCAAAGGTCATCCGTTATCACATCTGCTTCCGTTACCACACAGGATGACGTAATCAGAGTTTCATGTCTGAATCTACACAGGATGACGTAATCAGAGTTTCAAGTCTGGACAGGCGCGTGACCCAAATACTACGTTCTGATTGGTTGCCCTCTCCCCTCCCCCCCCTCGATCCCTATATAAACGACCAACACACTCAATCTGTCTCACTTCTGCTCTTGCGCTCGTACTGATCATACGTGTCTTTACTTTGCTCCTACTCGATATTAAACACTTTAACTTTATTCTATTTTGGACGCCGTTCTCTGTACGGTATTTCAAAAGTGATAATCAATATTTTAACCTTTGTTCTTTCGATTTAATTTTGTTTAAAAGATGGAATCCTACGCCATAAACCGCAACCTGGTCACCATTTCCCGTCGGTTTAGTACTTACGGTTCCGACCTTCTTAGCGTTCTGACGGAACATAAAAACAAAATTATGTCTGAAATAAATAACCACCTAAACAGGCTCGGGGGAGTAAAATGGTATATTTCTGTTCAAATTAAATTTTCCAAAATTGTTAATAACGAAGAAATTACCACCACTCCCTTCTTTCACGGTAAAACTCGACCTTTGCTACCTTCCGATTCTTTAGATGTACAATACTCTGAAGCTCTTGACAAAATTTTAGAAAGCGTGGGTAAGTGGGTTAGTCAAGGTAGTGGATGGGTAATAGAAAACGTTTTACACCTAGATCTGTTCATTGTTAAATATCAACCCTTGTACGCCTCTTCTTATATACCCACCCCGAAAAAAATTGCCAACCCCAAACAAGGAATTGTAAATTTTAAGAACGATGATCAAAAATGCTTCCTGTACTCTGTACTTGCCCATTTGTACCCGGACCAAAATAGACGAGTAAGCTACTTCAAAAAACTTGAAAACAAATTAAACATGTCTGGGATTAGCTATCCTGTCAAAATTACCGATTTAGATAAATTTGAAAAATTAAATCCTACTTTGTCAGTCAATGTATTCGGTTTTGAAAACGATGAAATTTACCCTTTACGTATAACAAAAGAAAAATTCAGACTTCACCACGTTAACTTGTTACTTTTGACTACTGACACTACCTCCCACTACTGCATGATCACTAACATGTCCCGACTCTTATCCCACTTGACTAAACATCGTTCAGCTATGTTCTACTGTGACTACTGCCTACACAGATTTCGTACTAATGACTTACTTACTAACCACTTACCTTTGTGTTCACCACACGGTGCACAAAAGACCAGACTTCCTACTGATGACGAAAAATACATGTCCTTTAAAAATTACACTCTAACTCATAAAGTCCCCTTCACTATTTATTGTGATTTTGAATCTTTTGTTGTACCTATCCCTACAGCACTGAATGACCCTACTACTTCACACACTACCAACACTGCCCATCACGTCCCCTCTGGTTTTTGCTATGTAATCATTGACAGTAATGGCAAACCAGTAAAACAACCTAAAGTCTATAGTGGCCCCGGACGTTGTAGATACTTTTCTAAATTGTTTGATTGATGAGTCTAAAGAGCTCTTACCAATTATTAAAAAGAATATTCCTATCAATATGTCTCCACAAGACAAAATTATTTTCCAAAATGCTACCACCTGTCACCTTTGTCAAAAACCTTTAGACGGAGACAAAGTGGCCAACCATAATCACCTAACAGGGCAGTTCTTGGGACCCGCCCACAATTCATGTAATCTAAATTATAAAGTTCCCAATCATATTCCAGTTTTTTTCTATAACCTCAGAGGTTATGACTGTCACCACTTATCCAGGGGTTAGGTAAATTCAAAAAAGAAAAACTGTCATGTATCGCTACTACTAGCGAACGGTACATTTCAGTCACCCTTGAATCTTTACGATTTTTGGACTCGCTCCAATTCCTTAACGCTTCTTTGGACACACTTGTGTCCAACTTAGTTTCTGACGACGGGGCATCAAAATTCAAAATTTTAGGGCAGTGTATGACCAACACAGACTTACTACTACGAAAAGGCGTTTTTCTCTACACTTACATGACAGACGAATCAAAATTTAACGATACTGAACTGCCTCCCAAGGAGACATTCTACAACGACTTAACCAAAACACATATTTCAGACGACGACTACACACACGCACAGACTGTGTGGTCAACCTTTGGTATGACCACTATGAAACAATACCACGATCTATACTTACTCACAGACGTACTATTACTTGCCGACGTATTTGAAAATTTTAGGACGACCAGTATGACTTACTACGGGATTGACCCGTGTAACGTCTACTCTGCCCCCGGACTAGCATGGAATTCCATGCTGAAAATGACAGACGTAAAACTCGAACTACTCACTGACATTGACCAGCACCTCTTTGTCGAGTCTGAGATCCGGGGCGGTGTCTCCATGATACCCAACCGGTACGCCCAGGCCAACAACCCTTACTTACCCAACTTTGACTCATTGAAACCCACCAACTACCTCCTTTATCTTGATTGTAACAACCTGTACGGAACCAGTTTATCCGATAGACTTCCAGAGTCTGATTTCAAATGGATAGACCCACAGGACATTGACATTACAAAAGTACCCGACGACTCCGACACCGGTTACATTTTAGAAGTTGACTTACACTACCCAGACCATTTACACGACTTACATTCCGACTTCCCACTAGCACCCGAACGAAAAATGGTGACATATGACATGCTATCGACATACTGTAAGGACCTACTTCATGAACTTGACTATAAACCTCCAAAGACTGAAAAATTACTAACCACACTGTGTGACAAAACCAAGTACGTTGTACACTACAAGACTCTAAAACTTTACTTACAACTTGGACTTGTACTGACCAAAATTCACAGAGCTCTAAGTTTTAAACAGTCTGCCTGGTTAGCCTCATTTATCAATTTTAATACAGAGAAAAGAAAAGAAGCCAAAAATAACTTTGAAAAAGATTTTTTTAAATTAATGAACAACGCTACGTACGGGAAATCATTGGAAAATGTTAGGTCGCGCATTGATTTTAAACTAGTAAATAACGAAAAACAATTGGTTAAATGGACAGCTAGTCCCAGACTTAAAACATTTTTCGCATACAATAAAGATATCGCGGGATTGGCTTTAAAAAAACAAACAATTTTCCTAAACAGACCCATTTATGTTGGATTTACAGTATTGGAAATTTCAAAATCAATAATGTACAACTTTCACTACAACTGGGCAATTGCAAAGTATGGGAAAAACATAAAACTTTGTATGACTGACACAGACTCACTATTCTACAACGTATATACTCCCGACGTTTACACAGATATGAAAAACGAATTACACCTTTTTGACACGTCCGACTATCCACCTAGCCACCCATGCTACAGTAATTTAAACAAAAAAGCGTTAGGAAAATTTAAAGATGAACTAAACTCAAATCCGGCTAGGGAAATAATTGGCTTGAGAGCGAAATGCTACTCCGTTCTAAATTCTAATCTAGAGGAAAAGAAGGTAGCCAAAGGCGTCCCCCGAGTCGCAATAAAAAAACAATTAAAACATGAAATGTACAAAGATTGTCTTTTAAATCATTCGTTAAAAACTACATCCGCTTTAAACATCCGTAGTGAAAAACATAAAATTTACACACAAAATATTTCAAAATTATCACTTTCCCCTTTTGACGATAAAAGATACATCTTGGATAATGGAATTGATACACTAGCATACGGACACCATTTAATTAGTAAAAAACGAACTTTAGAACACGATCATGATTCCATTAATAAAAAACTAAAACTCACTGGAATGAGATTGTAACCCATGGTTACTAACATGTCCGTAGAAACCCAATTTACGGCATTGGATGGGCTCAACCCGACCGTAGTGCAATGTAAAAAACTCGTACTGGACGGACCTTCTTCTTGATTACGGTAACTCCTACGCCAAGTAAGTAATGTTAAGTTAGTTTTAAGTAAACTCTTTTACCGTCAACCTTTAAAAAACAATCTGTAAAGTAAATTCTGTTATAATATGGACACTTTTGTGAGTTTACATAACTACAATTTACTAACGGATATCTCCAGCTCTGTGTGAATTTCTATAGAATACCGTACCATCAAGGTGAGGGCGGCCCAAATTTAATAAAAAATCGCCCGACTGTTCTCTAAGGCAGCTGTAAAACGCGTAAGACCTGAGGCGGTCCTGCAACTTGGGGCTGGGCTAATCCCCGTAAGACCTTGAGTCGCAGTCCGGGCCCTCGTAAGGTACGTGTATGATTGAATGTTACACTCTATGGCTGGACAGTATCCGTAGGTCCCGTGTGTGAGGGAGAGTAAACTACAAAAAAGAAAAAACACAAAAAACTACTGTAAAAAACAGAATAAAAAAAAAATAAAAACAAATTTATAAATAAAAACCCCTTTGTAAGTCTGTACGTCACATTGAAAGGCTTCTCTAAGTAAAGTGATGTCTTTACTTACAGAGGGACCCAAAAAATACAAAAAATAAATAAAAAAATTATAAAAAAAACAATAACTAAATAATACTGAGAGGTAGCATTTTGTTGGTTGGCTACCACCGTAGTGAGCGAGGTTGGGGCTCATTACACTAAAATACCCGTGGGGGATACCAGTCCTCTATCGGGCGCGTCCCATGGGAATTGGGCAATGCCCTTCAGTTTTGCCTTCAGCTTACTTGAGGGTAGTGAGGAATTAAATACTCACCGTGAAAAAAAACTGGTTAAATCAAAAACATTAATAAAATCTGCGAGAAAGATCATGGTATAGTACACAATCAGGAAGTGATCTTAGTAACATATGGTAAAACTTTCTATAAAAAGAGTAAATTCCATCCAAAAGTAAGAAAAAAATCAAAGCTACATACAAATTTCAGAAAAAGTCATTTTACATAAAAAATGTGTTGAAAATTTTTTCAAATCAAGGAAGAACTACCAACATAGTACTCTCCAAACCCCTTAAAATTTAGTTAAAATGTCAATAAATAGGGTTATTTGTGTAAAAAATATGTTATAATTCCCTAAAAGCATTAAAATTCAGTGTCATTCATAACAATGATGTTTGTTCTAAACATTAAAAAACCATTAAAATTATCTAATAGACTCTTTATAAACTTAGTTTGTGCTCAAAACAACAGACAAAAGACCAAACACAAACTCTACATATAAGACTCTTGGTTGGCCACCCACCTACTCAACATACAACAACTCTGATAGATCATCCACCTAACCATTACATAAAACCTTTGATAGACCAACAACACACATGAACAACCTACCTACGTAACATTTAACACTCTTGACTTACCACACACCTACTCAACACACAAAAGACCAACCACACACTCTACATATAAGACTCTTGGTTGGTCGCCCACCTACTCAACATACAACACCTCTGATACACCATTCCCTTGAACATTACATAAAACCTGTGATATTCCACTCAATCACCAAACACACATGACTCTTAATAGACCAATCCACCTACCTCTGCACACACGATTCCTTAGGACACACCCTACACCCACCACTCATCCTACAGACAAAACTCCTAGAGAACTACCCATCCACCATAAAAACAGTATTTCTTCATATAATCATGTTTTAAAAATAACATTATTACACTGTAAGATAGGTTTAATATAGCTAAAGACCTAAAGTGTTACCTAAAATTCTGTTTTCTCTAGAAATATGAGAAAAAGTTAGGTTAAAAAATAATGAACATAGAAAAAGTTAGGTTAAAAAAAATGAACATAGAAAAAGTTAGGTTAGCAAACATCCGAAAAGTTCAGTTAAAATTAACAAACTCAAAAAATGGGACATTTTTTGAGTATGTTAATTTTAACAACTTTTCGGAAAAGTAAGGATAGCAATCAACCTTTCGGTTGATTGCTAGTCTTACTTTTCTGATGTTTACTAACCTAACTTTTTCTATGTTCATTTTTTTTAACCTAACTTTTTCTATGTTCATTGTTTTTTAACCTAACTTTTTCTCATATTTCTAGAGAAAACAGAACTTTAGGTAACACTTTAGGTCTTTAGCTATATTAAACCTATCTTACAGTGTAATAATGTTATTTTTAAAACATGATTATATGAAGAAATACTGTTTTTATGGTGGATGGGTAGTTCTCTAGGAGTTTTGTCTGTAGGATGAGTGGTGGGTGTAGGGTGTGTCCTAAGGAATCGTGTGTGCAGAGGTAGGTGGATTAGTCTATTAAGAGTCATGTGTGTTTGGTGATTGAGTGGAATATCACAGGTTTTATGTAATGTTCAAGGGAATGGTGTATCAGAGGTGTTGTATGTTGAGTAGGTGGGCGACCAACCAAGAGTCTTATATGTAGAGTTCGTGGTTGGTCTTTTGTGTGTTGAGTAGGTGTGTGGTAAGTCAAGAGTGTTAAATGTTACGTAGGTAGGTTGTTCATGTGTGTTGTTGGTCTATCAAAGGTTTTATGTAATGGTTAGGTGGATGATCTATCAGAGTTGTTGTATGTAGAGTAGGTGGGTGGCCAACCAAGAGTCTTATATGTAGAGTTTGTGTTTGGTCTTTTGTGTGTTGTTTTGAGCACAAACTAAGTTTATAAAGAGTCTATTAGATAATTTTAATGGTTTTTTAATGTTTAGAACAAACATCATTGTTATGAATGACACTGAATTTTAATGCTTTTAGGGAATTATAACATATTTTTTACACAAATAACCCTATTTATTGACATTTTAACTAAATTTTAAGGGGTTTGGAGAGTACTATGTTGGTAGTTCTTCCTTGATTTGAAAAAATTTTCAACACATTTTTTATGTAAAATGACTTTTTCTGAAATTTGTATGTATCTTTGATTTTTTTCTTACTTTTGGATGGAATTTACTCTTTTTATAGAAAGTTTTACCATATGTTACTAAGATCACTTCCTGATTGCGTACTATACCATGATATTTCTCGCAGATTTTATTAATTTTTTGATTTAACCAGTTTTTTTTCACGGTGAGTATTTAATTCCTCACTACCCTCAAGTAAGCTGAAGGCAAAACTGAAGGGCATTGCCCAATTCCCATGGGACGCGCCCGATAGAGGACTGGTATCCCCCACGGGTATTTTAGTGTAATGAGCCCCAACCTCGCTCACTACGGTGGTAGCCAACCAACAAAATGCTACCTCTCAGTATTATTTAGTTATTGTTTTTTTTATAATTTTTTTATTTATTTTTTGTATTTTTTGGGTCCCTCTGTAAGTAAAGACATCACTTTACTTAGAGAAGCCTTTCAATGTGACGTACAGACTTACAAAGGGGTTTTTATTTATAAATATGTTTTTATTTTTTTTGATTCTGTTTTTTTACAGTAGGTTTTTGTGTTTTTTCTTTTTTGTAGGTTACTCTCCCTCACACACGGGACCTACGGATACTGTCCAGCCATAGAGTGTAACATTCAATCATACACGTACCTTACGAGGGCCCGGACTGCGACTCAAGGTCTTACGGGGATTAGCCCAGCCCCAAGTTGCAGGACCGCCTCAGGTCTTACGCGTTTTACAGCTGCCTTAGAGAACAGTCGGGCGATTTTTTATTAAATTTGGGCCGCCCTCACCTTGATGGTACGGTATTCTATAGAAATTCACACAGAGCTGGAGATATCCGTTAGTAAATTGTAGTTATGTAAACTCACAAAAGTGTCCATATTATAACAGAATTTACTTTACAGATTGTTTTTTAAAGGTTGACGGTAAAAGAGTTTACTTAAAACTAACTTAACATTACTTACTTGGCGTAGGAGTTACCGTAATCAAGAAGAAGGTCCGTCCAGTACGAGTTTTTTACATTGCACTACGGTCGGGTTGAGCCCATCCAATGCCGTAAATTGGGTTTCTACGGACATGTTAGTAACCATGGGTTACAATCTCATTCCAGTGAGTTTTAGTTTTTTATTAATGGAATCATGATCGTGTTCTAAAGTTCGTTTTTTACTAATTAAATGGTGTCCGTATGCTAGTGTATCAATTCCATTATCCAAGATGTATCTTTTATCGTCAAAAGGGGAAAGTGATAATTTTGAAATATTTTGTGTGTAAATTTTATGTTTTTCACTACGGATGTTTAAAGCGGATGTAGTTTTTAACGAATGATTTAAAAGACAATCTTTGTACATTTCATGTTTTAATTGTTTTTTTATTGCGACTCGGGGGACGCCTTTGGCTACCTTCTTTTCCTCTAGATTAGAATTTAGAACGGAGTAGCATTTCGCTCTCAAGCCAATTATTTCCCTAGCCGGATTTGAGTTTAGTTCATCTTTAAATTTTCCTAACGCTTTTTTGTTTAAATTACTGTAGCATGGGTGGCTAGGTGGATAGTCGGACGTGTCAAAAAGGTGTAATTCGTTTTTCATATCTGTGTAAACGTCGGGAGTATATACGTTGTAGAATAGTGAGTCTGTGTCAGTCATACAAAGTTTTATGTTTTTCCCATACTTTGCAATTGCCCAGTTGTAGTGAAAGTTGTACATTATTGATTTTGAAATTTCCAATACTGTAAATCCAACATAAATGGGTCTGTTTAGGAAAATTGTTTGTTTTTTTAAAGCCAATCCCGCGATATCTTTATTGTATGCGAAAAATGTTTTAAGTCTGGGACTAGCTGTCCATTTAACCAATTGTTTTTCGTTATTTACTAGTTTAAAATCAATGCGCGACCTAACATTTTCCAATGATTTCCCGTACGTAGCGTTGTTCATTAATTTAAAAAAATCTTTTTCAAAGTTATTTTTGGCTTCTTTTCTTTTCTCTGTATTAAAATTGATAAATGAGGCTAACCAGGCAGACTGTTTAAAACTTAGAGCTCTGTGAATTTTGGTCAGTACAAGTCCAAGTTGTAAGTAAAGTTTTAGAGTCTTGTAGTGTACAACGTACTTGGTTTTGTCACACAGTGTGGTTAGTAATTTTTCAGTCTTTGGAGGTTTATAGTCAAGTTCATGAAGTAGGTCCTTACAGTATGTCGATAGCATGTCATATGTCACCATTTTTCGTTCGGGTGCTAGTGGGAAGTCGGAATGTAAGTCGTGTAAATGGTCTGGGTAGTGTAAGTCAACTTCTAAAATGTAACCGGTGTCGGAGTCGTCGGGTACTTTTGTAATGTCAATGTCCTGTGGGTCTATCCATTTGAAATCAGACTCTGGAAGTCTATCGGATAAACTGGTTCCGTACAGGTTGTTACAATCAAGATAAAGGAGGTAGTTGGTGGGTTTCAATGAGTCAAAGTTGGGTAAGTAAGGGTTGTTGGCCTGGGCGTACCGGTTGGGTATCATGGAGACACCGCCCCGGATCTCAGACTCGACAAAGAGGTGCTGGTCAATGTCAGTGAGTAGTTCGAGTTTTACGTCTGTCATTTTCAGCATGGAATTCCATGCTAGTCCGGGGGCAGAGTAGACGTTACACGGGTCAATCCCGTAGTGAGTCATACTGGTCGTCCTAAAATTTTCAAATACGTCGGCAAGTAATAGTACGTCTGTGAGTAAGTATAGATCGTGGTATTGTTTCATAGTGGTCATACCAAAGGTTGACCACACAGTCTGTGCGTGTGTGTAGTCGTCGTCTGAAATATGTGTTTTGGTTAAGTCGTTGTAGAATGTCTCCTTGGGAGGCAGTTCAGTATCGTTAAATTTTGATTCGTCTGTCATGTAAGTGTAGGGAAAAACGCCTTTTCGTAGTAGTAAGTCTGTGTTGGTCATACACTGCCCTAAAATTTTGAATTTTGATGCCCCGTCGTCAGAAACTAAGTTGGACACGAGTGTGTCCAAAGAAGCGTTAAGGAATTGGAGCGAGTCCAAAAATCGTAAAGATTCAAGGGTGACTGAAATGTACCGTTCGCTAGTAGTAGCGATACATGACAGTTTTTCTTTTTTGAATTTACCTAACCCCTGGATAAGTGGTGACAGTCATAACCTCTGAGGTTATAGAAAAAAACTGGAATATGATTGGGAACTTTATAATTTAGATTACATGAATTGTGGGCGGGTCCCAAGAACTGCCCTGTTAGGTGATTATGGTTGGCCACTTTATCTCCGTCTAAAGGTTTTTGACAAAGGTGACAGGTGGTAGCATTTTGGAAAATAATTTTGTCTTGTGGAGACATATTGATAGGAATATTCTTTTTAATAATTGGTAAGAGCTCTTTAGACTCATCAATCAAACAATTTAGAAAAGTATCTACAACGTCGGGGCCACTATAGACTTTAGGTTGTTTTACTGGTTTGCCATTACTGTCAATGATTACATAGCAAAAACCAGAGGGGACGTGATGGGCAGTGTTGGTAGTGTGTGAAGTAGTAGGGTCATTCAGTGCTGTAGGGATAGGTACAACAAAAGATTCAAAATCACAATAAATAGTGAAGGGGACTTTATGAGTTAGAGTGTAATTTTTAAAGGACATGTATTTTTCGTCATCAGTAGGAAGTCTGGTCTTTTGTGCACCGTGTGGTGAACACAAAGGTAGGTGGTTAGTAAGTAAGTCATTAGTACGAAATCTGTGTAGGCAGTAGTCACAGTAGAACATAGCTGAACGATGTTTAGTCAAGTGGGATAAGAGTCGGGACATGTTAGTGATCATGCAGTAGTGGGAGGTAGTGTCAGTAGTCAAAAGTAACAAGTTAACGTGGTGAAGTCTGAATTTTTCTTTTGTTATACGTAAAGGGTAAATTTCATCGTTTTCAAAACCGAATACATTGACTGACAAAGTAGGATTTAATTTTTCAAATTTATCTAAATCGGTAATTTTGACAGGATAGCTAATCCCAGACATGTTTAATTTGTTTTCAAGTTTTTTGAAGTAGCTTACTCGTCTATTTTGGTCCGGGTACAAATGGGCAAGTACAGAGTACAGGAAGCATTTTTGATCATCGTTCTTAAAATTTACAATTCCTTGTTTGGGGTTGGCAATTTTTTTCGGGGTGGGTATATAAGAAGAGGCGTACAAGGGTTGATATTTAACAATGAACAGATCTAGGTGTAAAACGTTTTCTATTACCCATCCACTACCTTGACTAACCCACTTACCCACGCTTTCTAAAATTTTGTCAAGAGCTTCAGAGTATTGTACATCTAAAGAATCGGAAGGTAGCAAAGGTCGAGTTTTACCGTGAAAGAAGGGAGTGGTGGTAATTTCTTCGTTATTAACAATTTTGGAAAATTTAATTTGAACAGAAATATACCATTTTACTCCCCCGAGCCTGTTTAGGTGGTTATTTATTTCAGACATAATTTTGTTTTTATGTTCCGTCAGAACGCTAAGAAGGTCGGAACCGTAAGTACTAAACCGACGGGAAATGGTGACCAGGTTGCGGTTTATGGCGTAGGATTCCATCTTTTAAACAAAATTAAATCGAAAGAACAAAGGTTAAAATATTGATTATCACTTTTGAAATACCGTACAGAGAACGGCGTCCAAAATAGAATAAAGTTAAAGTGTTTAATATCGAGTAGGAGCAAAGTAAAGACACGTATGATCAGTACGAGCGCAAGAGCAGAAGTGAGACAGATTGAGTGTGTTGGTCGTTTATATAGGGATCGAGGGGGGGGAGGGGAGAGGGCAACCAATCAGAACGTAGTATTTGGGTCACGCGCCTGTCCAGACTTGAAACTCTGATTACGTCATCCTGTGTAGATTCAGACATGAAACTCTGATTACGTCATCCTGTGTGGTAACGGAAGCAGATGTGATAACGGATGACCTTTGAGGTCAAGTGATGTCTAATTTGTTTAATATATATTATGTTTTGGGAAATTGCTGTTGGGAGCGCTACGATCGGGTCGAGCACATAGAGTATATATGAGTAGAGTAACAACGTGCATGCGCGCCCGACCAGCAGACGACGTGTACGAAGGTAGCCAACGGTCGCCGGAAGGGAAAGACCGCCATCTTGGATGAGGAATTTTTGGAGGGAATTTTGGGAGGGAAAGACGCCATATTGGATCCGGTTGTCATCTTTTTACATTTATTATAGTGTAAAGTCCGCCATATTGGATGAGGAATTTTGGGAGGGAATTTTAGGAGGGAAAGACGCCATATTGGACAAAAAAAGTTCATTTTATATAGTATAACATGGAAAAAGACATCATATTGGACAAAAAAGTCCATTTTATATAGTATAACATGGAAAACGTTTGGTTAAGAGTGTATTTTATATAGTATAACAAGGTTAACAGTGAATTTTATATAGTATAACAAGGAAAAAGATGCCATATTGGACAAAAAAAGTGTATTTTATATAGTATAAACATGGAAAAAGACGCCATATTGGACAAAAAAAGTACATTTTATATAGTATAACATGGAAAAAGACGCCATATTGGACAAAAAAGTGAATTTTATATAGTATAACAAGGTTAACAGTGAATTTTATATAGTATAACATGGAAAAATTTAGTGTATTTTATATAGTATAACAAGGTTAACAGTGAATTTTATATAGTATAACATGGAAAAATTTAGTGAATTTTATATAGTATAACATGGAAAAAGTTAGGTTAAGACTGTATTTTATATAGTGTATCTTATATAGTATAACAAGGTTAACAGTGTATTTCATACAGTATGATGTGGGAATTTGGAGGGAAATTTGGGAATTTGAGGGAAATTTGAGGTTAGGAAAAGTGAGGTTAGAAAATTTGGCGGGAGAGGGAAATTTGAGGTTAGGAAATTTGGCGGGAAATGGGCGCCGCCATCTTGGATCCGGTTCCGGGCGCCATCTTGGATCCGGTTCCGGCCGCCATCTTGGATCCGGTCACGTGACCGCTCTCGGCCAATCAAATTCCAGGAAAGTGAGCCCAGAACCCCCACCAATCTACTACTATCATTGCTAAAGTGCTATATGAAAAAGGTGGAATTGCAAATTATACATTAAAAAGGATTGTATAGGATATATTTTTAAAGATATATTGATAAAGAATACAAAGTTAAGGATATTATTCCAGTTAAATATAATCAACTATAATTTGCTGACGTAAAATAATGACGTGAAAATAATTGTTAGTAAAAATGTTATCTATAAGAAATGAAATTTAATTAAAGAGTGAAACTAAGTCAACGAATCCCTTAACTTTACAAACTTTGCTGAGTGATGTAAACAGATGATAAATTATTAAGTAGGTGAAAGAGAGAGATAGAGTTATCTTGGATATTTATGACGGATGGAAAGGCATTGAATTAGAGATTAGTTATATCCAACTGTCTGTTAAAATGTGTATACTAGTTGTGATACACTCTGCTTGTCAATTTGAACTCTAGATACTATTTATTTTAACATGCTGAAGATTCTTTTCAAGCTTTAGTTTTCGTTTCAATGTAAACAAGTATAGTACTCGTAGGTAACTTACCTGTTTTTTTCTGAAAAATTGTAATATTTAAAATTAATTATTTAAATTTACTTTAATATTAAGACATTAAAGTAACTATTCTATTTAATAATATTTTTAACTAGTGGTATTATGAAGCCGATAACTTGGCTTATTAATTATTTTTTTTATTATATAAACAATAAAAATTCAATCTCATTAACATTAATTAATACTTTAGACTTTCTAGATTTTATATTCTACCAGGATTATTAAGTATTTAAAGTATTTATTAATTATTACAACGAGTGTAGAGTAAATGGAGAGTCGGTGGGCGAGGCGTCAGAACTTAAAGCCTGAGGTAGAGTTCACGTAGTTTCAAACTCTTTCCTTGACTGTAATTTGTTATTATGAATATTTACCTTGTACTTTCATTGTTCCACCTTTTACTTTCTCTAAATAAGCTCCCATTACTGATCATCAGTACTGTATATGGAAATGATAATAAAGTTAAAAAGGATATCGGCCTTTACTTTTAATAAAAATATTAGTGATTATTTTGAAGTCACCTAGAGTATGTCACTATTATTTGGAATAGGAACCGGAGTAAATGCAGAGGTAATTCTTCCTGTCAAGAAGAAAATCTTCTCATGGATAATGTGGAAGTTCCCAGAACTAGATGAAGTGGAAATGCGTGAAAAATTATTGTAACAACCGTATTTACTCGTCGTTCTTAGACTTAATCATTATTTCTTTTACAGAGTGCTTCATTTTCACAATGATTTGGTGGATACTCTTGGTCCAAGAGTTTCAGAACATACATTTCGGTCAAGAATTTACACCAGGTTCGTCAAGAGGTTGGAGGAGGGGTTAGGAGAGTGAGCATACATACATACATGTCAACATACATGTTGGGTTGCTCAGTTCAGACAAGGATTGTTCCCTACTTGGACAGTTTTAAGTCAGCAAACAACAAAGAGACCAGAAGTCCAAAGCAACTCGTATCCTTCAACAGTAATATAGTAATGAAAGCTACATTTTACGTACGTAAATGACAAAACATTGATCGATTTTCAAATTGATCGATTAAAATGTTAAGTTCGTTTTTATGTTGTAAATATTTTCTATCATAACGTAAACTATCCAATAACTCAAAAACGCGTTGCTGAATTGTAATAGTAAAATCTCATCACATAATTAAAAATAACCATCGATCAAACTTTATAACAGTTATTCTATATGCAGTACTAAATTGAATTTCAACCAAAATAGTAACTTTATTGTAAGGTAAAATCATAGGAGATACGAAAATTTATCTGCAGGACGTTTGATTTGATCAAGAAAGCCTTGGACAAAAGCAACAGTAAAGGTGACGCTTGATTTCCCAAGAGTTTCAGTGACCAATTTCCTATTCATGAATAGATGTTTGCTCTCCTTTGTCTAAAAATGTCACCTAAATTTACTTATAAAGCACTCTAAATTGTTTGTTTCCTAAGTTCTTTAGTTTATTGTAACAAAACGATATTTTTAATAATTAATCCAATCAATTTCGTTTAGTGGCTTTGTAAAAGCTATGAAAAAAGTGAAGAAAATCTAACTGCCTGTTGGATTACGTCAGGCCATATATTTTTATAGAGTTCAAAATATACAATTAAGACAGAATAAAAACTAGAACTAATTACGTCTAGATTAAGTTATACGACGTAGACATCCCCGGGCTAAAATCTATCACAAAGTAAATGTAGTGCCTAGGTAGGTATTGGATGTGGGAACTAAGAACGTATCTTAGTATAAAGCCACTATTTCATTGACTTGGAGGAGCACCAAGTGGACAAACACGAGACTCATACCATCATTCGTCATTAGTAATCACACAATGTTAAACAACAGTGTCTTATGCATTGGCTGTGGGAGGTAAGAGCGTATCTTGGGATAAGGTCACCACTTAATTGACTTGGAGGAGCACCAAGTGGATAAGACACGAGAGTCATGCCATCACGCGTCGTTAGTAATCACACACTTTCAAACAACTTTTCCTAAGGTATTGGGTGTGGGAAAAAAGAACGTATTTTGGGATAAGGCCACCACTACATTGACTTAGTGGAACACCAAGTGGACAAGTCACGAGAGTCATGCCATCATTCGTCATTTGTAATCACAAACTTTCAAACAATGATAGTGACTGATACTTTTTCTAGGGAAAATAAAAACTTAGTTTGTGAGAAGGCCACCACTTCATTGACTTTGAGGAGCACCAAGTGGACAAACAACGAGGCTCAAACCATCTTCCGTCATAATTAATCACACACTAACAAACAACAGTGCCTGAGACGTTGGATGTGGAAAGGAAGAACGTAGCTTGGGATAAGGTTACCGACTTCATTGACGAGAGGAGCACCAAGGAGACAAGACACCACTGGTTACCGATTTCATTGACGAGAGGAGCACCAAGGTGACAAGACACCCCTGGTTACCGACTTCATTGACAAGAGAAGCACCAAGGTGACAAGACACCACTGGTTACCGACTTCATTGACGAAAGGAGCACCAAGGTGACAAGACACCACTGGTTACCGACTTCATTGACGAAAGGAGCACCAAGGTGACAAGACACCACTGGTTACCGACTTCATTGACGAGAGGAGCACCAAGGTGACAAGACACCACTGGTTACCGACTTCATTGACGAGAGGAGCACCAAGGTGACAAGACACCACTGGTTACCGACTTCATTGACGAGAGGAGCACCAAGGTGACAAGACACCACTGGTTACTGACTTCATTGACGAGAGGAGCACCAAGGTGACAAGACACCACTGGTTACCGACTTCATTGACGAGAGGAGCACCAAGGTGACAAGACACCACTGGTTACCGACTTCATTGACGAGAGGAGCACCAAGGTGACAAGACACCACTGGTTACCGACTTCATTGACGAGAGGAGCACCAAGGTGACAAGACACCACTGGTTAATCTAGAACGTTAAGATTGCTTTGAAGCTGGCTCCTTGTCCCTCGAGATGTTGCTCGTGAGCTTCCTACATTATGTAGTCTTAGTAGGATAATTATGTCACTAATTTACATACATGATATTGCACATACTGCAACATACATAAATAATTAGGATGATTAGGCATCAAGATTTACACATTTTGATAGGTCGATTATATCAACAAACTGCAGTACACAGACATTAATAGTATAACTATGACTCCAAAATACCTCAAATATCTTAATTTGCATAGTTCAAATACTAAATAGCTCACATATTTCAATATAATGATTACGGTACCAAGGTTCATATGAAATAAACTTAAAGATGGCTTTATTGAAAAAGTGTAGAGATGGTGAAGTTAGGATTATATAGTTCTCACTTATACCTTACCAACAATGACAACAACAATCATTTCAAAACACAAAAAAAATTCATTACATTTTTGTTAATTAATAAATTATCTAAAATAAAAAATATTTTAATACGATTGTATAAAATATACCTATTTATATAATAATTGCTTAAAATATATACATGTACACCTTAATAAGCTATTTATAGCACTAAGGTAAACCACCTACATCAATATAATAATAATTCCACCAAAACCAATTATATAAGTATTATTCATTTTGATATCTAATTGTATGACCCGTAATATATATTAAGTTTGTAGTTTTCGAATTCTTAAATAAATAATAGGAAGCCAAATAATAATATTAAGTAGTTTATTTGTACATTCACTGATATTGTTGATTAGGCTGACAATATTGGACCTGAGATGCCATACGATAGTGCAAATAATTTTTACCACAATAACATGTATTACAAAATACCTGTGTTTAATAACATAGGATCATTCTCAACAGGACTTTTTTTAACTCTTAGGGCATTCCTAATACAACCTAGGATTGAGCTGTCGGTAAGGCTGATCCTCGCCACTTTGCCGCATCGCCACGATCTTCCTCCCGCTCACAATATCCACGAGGAAACCATCCTCGTGAACGCCTACATCGAAGAGCTAGCTGCCAGACATGACATCGCAGTCGTAGATGTCAACAGCATCCCACGTAGGTACTTCACGAGGCACGGCATGCATCTGAGGGAACAAGGCAAGTCACACCTGGCATAGAGCAGACCGAAGCCCAAGAAGTCTACTTCCTGGCCTGGTACCAGTTCCACAGGCTTCTTCTCAAATTTGTTTGAATTTAGAATTTTTTGGTATACTTAAAAAATAAAAAAATAACTAACAACTTAATTAACAATCTTTCTGTGCAAAATAACCTATAGTGATTTTTAATTTATTCATACTAATTTATAATTACTAAAACAAAGATGTTCTATTACAAAGAAATATATATAATAACAACACATATTATTGACTCACCTGACACATACAGCGGTATTGACCCACCTGCCCACCCTTACACGTAGAATGGTATTGACCCACCCACCCACCCATACACAAACAGTGATATTGACCCACCTGCCCACCCATACACAAACAGTGTTATTGTACCCACCGTGTACCACCCATACACGTACAGAGGTATTGACCAACCTACCCACCCATACCCGTACAGTGGTATTCACCCACCCACCCGTCCTTACACGAAAAATTCCATAACAAGCATTCATTCACCATTCACCCATACACGTCCAGAGGTATTGACCCACCCACCCGCCCATACACGTACAGTGGTATTCACCCACCCACCCGCCCTTACACGAAAAATTCCATAACAAGCATTCATTCACCATTCACCCATACACGTCCAGAGGTATTGACCCACCCACCCGCCCATACACGTACAGTGGTATTCACCCACCCACCCGCCCTTACACGTACAGTAGCATTCACTCACCATCCACCCATACACGTCTAGAGGTATTATGTCTATGTGTTGGACTGTCAGTTCAACAACTGATATATATATATATACATTGATTTGGAAAACAATGCCAAAACTCTAATAATGTTTGTGTATTAGAGTTTTGGCATTGTTTTCCAAATCAATCCTTTTTAATCATACATTGTTGTAAGAATGAATATTGTTTTATGAATTCTTGAGCTTGTCCAACAAAGCATATAATGGAAAAGGTCCCTTTTTCTCTCTCGAGGTGTTTACACGCTTTATTCCAGTGGAGAGGTTTAAATCTTCAATAACCAATTTACAATCCACACATAGCGGGCCTTTGTACTGTGATTGGACCTTGCATATTTGACGAGATGTGTTTTCTTACATTGGCATTACACACTTAATAGTATTTCCAGAACCCAAATTTAAATTATATTTTCTGTCAAATTGTTGGGGTTTGCATTGAATATAAATTTACTTTTATACACTTACATGTCAAGTGGCTTAGTATATCGTAACTATGTATATCGTATAGTTTGTTATCAGCTACCATTTATTGATTTTAAAAGTTGTAATATATATTTGGATCAAGATTCTAAAGTCATTTTGGTGTATTAATAAGAATAAATATGTAGTGATCTCCTGTCACAATGCTAAGTCCAATTCATCCAGCCAGTTAAGACCTGACTCACTGATTCTGTTTATGCTGACTAATCCCTCCGTAAAAGCGTAGGGGGCACTCTGTAACTATGTTATCCATTGTTTGAAAGACTCCCCACAATCATATAACTAATCTAGTATCAATCCTCTTGTATACTTCCAGTAGCTACATATCCCCACGAAGTTCGGAACCGATTCAACTGGGTCCATTCCTTAAGAGGGAGGGTAGGTATTTATGGACCGTTAATAAGGAACTTATTTCATCCATCAAAACTGTTCAACGTTACGGTACAGCTAGTATTGGATGAGAAATATCATTTGCTTAACTGAAAAGCAGCACGTAGATGTGTGTTTCGAGATTTTAAGCGACCGTTTTGACGTGTGAGATCCTGTATAATAGCGAGGTGTGGAGCATTCAAGATTTTATTGATTTCTTTAAGTAGTGCCTCCTTACGTCTTATCTTTGGAGGAGCTATATTGCACAAAACCGGGAGCCAAGGAAGTAGAGTTGACATGAAAGTGGCTCAATAAAAAACAAAAACATTTTTAAAACTATTGAAGTGAACCATTTTAATTTTTTAGATATTTTCTTTCCGTAAGAAGACGTGCAGATAGAAATAATATGTCAAGTATTTATTTATAAACGCTGAAAATATTTTTTCAAACGTTCATTTGATAGCAATTACAGATTTTTTTTTTCAAGTGTATTTTCAAAACATCTTTTGGATGAAAGTAAATAGTAGTTCAGCTGATATAGTAGAAAGTGTGTAATATCTACATTTTATATCCTAAAGATGAATTTGGTTTTAAATGTAAAGAACATGATCGATTAATGTATAAATCAGATTGGCAAACATCATATAATACACCTAACAGCTTATAATAATTTTATGAAATGTTAATGAGAGGATATAAGGATTTAGTACATAAGGATATATACCTGATCCTTACATAATTTCATCAAAATTGATTTGTTTGCGTTGGTTTGTGAGTGTGAGTCAACTAGCTTTTTGTTATTTATGCTAAATTTACCGTTAAAATTGTTTTAATTGTCTTATGCTAAGTGTTAGTAAAAAGAAAAAAAAAGGTAAAATAATGATATCTAAAATTGGCCAACCTAACAGTTCGGATAAAAAACTTAAAAATAAATAAATTATAGAAATTAAAAATAATTTATCTTTATTTTTTTAACTGAAGCCGGCTAATCCTGTACTAGGCACTGTCATTCAATATCGGTTTAAACTAAGCTAGCTAAAAGCTCCACTTGTCTTGTGTGTATAGTATTTCACTTATAGTGTTCTTTTTCTGTCAGCAGTAGAGTTTATTAACAATATCTTTATAAGGAGGATATCTATCTCCGAACTCTTTCCAGGGTTGGATATCATGTTCTAGGATCGCAGTATTATTAGAGTTTAATTCAGAGTTCCATGCATTAGATCGATTTTTTAGGTTGCTCAACTACACATAAAAAAAAATTGAAAAACTGAACCGTTGGTAGAGGAACTTATACAATAATTACGAAATAATTAATTAGTAGTACATTGTTGCCACAAATAACACCTGTATTGCTTCTATTTGAAGCTCTCGTTTTGTTTCTGTATATTTGTATGAAATATACTATGTTTTATTCATGGACCAGTTATTCAGAAGGCAGCGAGGATAAGTACAGCTGGATATGAATAAAACAATTTCAAAGACCACCATCCCTTTCCTTTTTGTTTATAAACGTTTGATATGTAGGTAGGGTGATGGCCACCAAGTAAAAAGTATCCATTTTTGTTACTCCCATACCTTCACCATGCTTCGTTTTATGTAATTTGAACTATCATAAAATATTTTAGAACTGTTACAGCAAAATTTACTCGTTAGGAAAATTAAATACTTCATTTGTATATACTGTAGTTAAGTTATCTATAATTTTTTTAATTCTAATACAAAATTGAAAAAAGGTCCTCACATATCTAAAATAATCAAATTCCTACTACATTTATTTTTAAAATATGGCATTAATAACGTCTTATTTCTGTAATAGTATATGTGACCATATTTATAAATTTGTTTTATCAATTCACAATCAACGAGGTGGCTCAGTGACTGCGGAGTGCAATTTCTAAGGTTCGAATCCCCAACTGAGCTGACGGTAGATTCTTCACTCGCAGGAATGTTGCCCATGCAAATTGGAGAGATTTTTTTTACTATGAAACTATTAATCAATAAAGTTTTAAACAAACATCGTAGGATTTAAGCATTTTTACATGTTTACTATGTCAATCAAAAGATATATGTCATCATGATGACGTAACTTCAAGTTCCATTCAATGATCATCAATAACATGGCTATATCTATGTAATGATTTATATATATATATATATATATATATATATATATATATATATATGTAATGATTTAAAAAAAATATATATATATATATAAATTTAAAGATACGTATGGTTACATTGAATGGATGTTATATTCTTCTTGGATACTAAAATACTCAATGAGGGCCAGTCTTCACTAAATAGTCAGTGAATTTCACTGTTGCTTCCTCCTTTCCTTCAACGGGTACTGGCTAAGTCGGACCCTCTTGGATCGATATGGGTATTAAAATATCCAAGAAGAGTCCGGCTTTACTTAATAGTCAATAAAATCAAAAACATTCCTCTCGCCCTTCTATCAATAGAAGCTCATGCATAATTACCTGTCAGCAAGGTATCCGAACTCTGTATAGATAATAGCCAAGCCAATACCTGAGTTTCCTACAAAACTCAATTATGTTATTTAGGAATTTAATTCAGCAGATTATTTTAAAATTTAGGTGCTATATAACTATATGTTTTTGTAAAATACGTACATGTGGGTCTAGGCAAATTGTAATCACTTGCATCCCTCCATCTTGCCCTATAGTCATTTTTAATATCATAACTAGCACTTCTTAAAAAGAAAATCTTCAATACTTCATAAATGTACATATTTCTAATCTGCAATTACTTTGTAGATTTAAAAAGAGGCTTTGATGATCCATTTATGCGTTATTAATCGTAATATACATTTTTAAAGAGTGGCCAATTCTTTCATATTCTATGGATTCATACCACCCCAACAGTCAATTCCATAATTGAATCTACTATGTATAAGAGAAGAATATATTCTTCTCAAATATTCACCACTGCATACATTTTTCATAAAATAAAATATTCTTATAATATTTGCAAGCTTTTTCCTCTAAGTGATGCCATGCATTTTTTTCAACTTAATTCTTTATCAAAAGTATTATACCTAAATGAATCGTTTATTGCAGAAACCACATAACCAACATTTTTTGAATTTTAGGGAAATCAAGAAAAACCTAATTTCCAAAAAAGTAACAAACATTTTAATTAAGTAATTTTTAATTGTTAACTACCAAGGTATTTAAAGTCGTGGATGTCGATCTTAATCATCAGGGCTGACACACCACTTAGAAAAAAAATAAATAATTTTTTTCACTTATGGTGTTTCTGCAATAAACGCTGTTTTAAAATCAAATTATAATTTGTTTCGTAATTTTCTGACAGATTTGCAGGTTTGGGCACATTGAAAAACAAAAATATGAATAAGACACTTTATTCAAAGATGGAACTCATTAACTAGTATAAAAACATGAAAAAATGTACATTTTTCGGATTTAACCTACTCGTCATCTTCATTGGACCCCTCAATCATTTCGGCATCTGTTGTTGGCCATTGTAACAAAGCATTGTAGAAGTCTTCATACCCTGTGGTATAGTTGGTCAACTTTTTGATATCATTGAGCTTTGCCTTTTTTGATATTTACCTGTAACAAAGAAATCAACTTGTTGGTTCTGCAAAGATAAGTCCTGACTGGCTAGCATATTTAAAAAAAGTGTATATGCTGTTGATATTATTTTTATTAACTAATAACATTATGTTCATTATTATTGTAAAACAAAAATAACTTCACTGTTTTCTTTTAATTGTTTCAAATAAAATTGTAGAAATAAAAAAATGTCTTACCTGTCCTTGGGCGTAGGCAACTGCAGTTGGTAGTTCCCGTGGTTTGTTACATTTCAGGAGGGTGAATGTGGACTCACGTAAGCCATCAATGAACTCCCTTACTACTACTTTCCCTTGCGAATGTGAGGAGAACTGGAACTGTCTGTAAGTGGATATTTTAAATGGTTCTTTGTCCTTCTTCGGGATGGCTCTTCCTGCTGTTTCATCGGAGGCTGAAACTGTCTTTTTGTAGTATGCAGGCCACCAGCTTTTGAAGTTTAATATTTCATTGGTTTTCACTTCATGGACTGTGAATCGACCAGAATTACGCCTCTTTGCTTGAGAAGGCTCATCAATATCTGAACTTTCACTCATGTCTTTATAACCACTACAACAACTTATACTTAAAAACGCATTAACAACCAAGAAATCAGCCCGGTATAAACGGTAGTAAACAAACAGTACACCACTGACCTACAGACAGGAAGTGAAGAGCACATGACAACAATGACAGCCACGGCTGCCAACATCGCTCAACACAAAAAATTAATTTACCCTGAGTTTGTTGCAGAAACCCCACAACTGCAGTCACTTGAGGGGTTTCTGCACTAAATGAATGATTCGATGCCCAGTTTGAAGACTTTAGGATAGTCGCAGTTGTGTGATTTCTGCACCAAACGATGTATTTCAATTTGTACATTATCAATATACTAAAAAGTCAAAATCGAAAAAAATATTGGTTATGGGGTTTCTGCAATAAACGATTCAAATATTTTACAGATTCATCACGTAATAGTCCAACACAGTTGACATCACCACAATGTAACGATAAAAATACATTTTGGACATTTACAAACTATTTTATTAACAAAAATAGCATCGCTCCTTAAACAAAAATTTACATAATTAGTTTTACTAGCACTCAATAGCATGTTATTTTCAAAAAAACCACCACTTAATTGCCTCTAAGCCCAAATTAATTTCAACCGTAATGTCTCCC
This sequence comes from Stictocephala bisonia, assembly GCA_035578905.1. Taxonomy (NCBI): domain Eukaryota; kingdom Metazoa; phylum Arthropoda; class Insecta; order Hemiptera; family Membracidae; genus Stictocephala; species Stictocephala bisonia. The sequence goes on along the minus strand of JAQJVL010002900.1, from coordinate 22,988 downwards.
CAGGTATTACCAACATAACACAGTGCTATATCATCAGCAAAGGATGTTACTTATAGGTGAAATCGTGCTTTACATAAGTCATTTATATGGACTATAAAGAAGGCTGCACCCAAAACTGATCCCTGGGGGACTCCATGCTTGATTTCACCAAATTGGCTCAATTCTTACATATTGTTTTATACCTTTAAAGATGCGTCTTAAACCATCTAAAAAGCACCCTTCTAGCCCCTCAACCATGAAATTTACTCAACAATATATCGTGATCAACTGTATCAAATGCCTTGTGATATCTAAGAACAAAACTGAAATACACATTCCGTTATTTATTCCAGATGACACTCTTTCCATAAAATTAACCAATGCAGTCTCAATACTTAATTGATTCTTACTAAAAAAGATGTACACTCTTAAAAATTGACTAGCAATAATTTAATTAATTCCACTATTACCTTAGGGAAGGAAGAAAACACTTATATTGGCCTATAATTGATGCAGTCTGTTCTGGAATTCTTCTTATGGATAAGAATGACAACCGCCAACTTAAATTTATCAGGAAAAGCTCCACTCTCAAAGCTCATATTAATAATACAAAGTAACTCTTCCATACTTTTTTGTATATTTCCTTTCATAATATTATGTTCATTCCACCTAAACCAGGAGAAGTACATTATTTTAAGGATTCTACAAATTTTACTATATCATATTCAAGAACAGGATATAGAAAAATTATACTGAACGAAACAGATCAGTTTTAAAATAGTTCAATAAATAAAAAAAATCAATCACATGATTCATCAGATTTTTTCACTAACATATATCTCTACAACAAACCAAAAAATTATTATTTTCGTTTGCTCGTTAGAGGATTTTTAATACTACTATTATTTACTTCAAGCGAAACTGAGTCATAATATCCTCGTTATCTCATTTAAAATACGCCATGTCTTTTTCGAGTTTCCTTTAGCTTCCTCAAACAAATTATAAAAATAATTATTCTTTAAAATATGTATACCCGTTCTTAAAGTATTCCTAAAATATGTATAATACTCTTTCAAGTCTATGTTTGCTGGTTCCCTTTTTATTTGGTTTGACAATTAATTCCTTGTTTCCGTTCATTTCCCGATACTATATTTCATCCATGGAATATTTGTTCATCGTACAATATTTGTTCTTACCTATAATAACAGTGTTGCTGTTTAAAGTAAAATAATCCAATTTTGAATACAACACGTCAAAAGCATGTGAAGCATCAGTCTGAGCGTATCATATTGTATACTTTCTATTACTTTCTATACTTTCTGTACTTTCTATTACTTCTATACCTTCTATTACTTTCATATCACAAGACTGTTCCACATGAACTTATATTCATTTAATTTATATTTAAATGTCCAATACGATATGAAAGTATTACATACAAATCAGGGATATTTTCATCCTAAAAAATACCAATAATAGAAGTAGAAAATCTTTGCACAATGAAAGTAAAGATTTTACTATAAAATAAGTGTCATCAAATAAATAGCATAACTTGGTAATTTTAATACATGAATAAATTGAAAATAACTAACTACAAGTAGGGTTAAGTTATGGTTTCACATATCCCTTCTGATGTTTTTTTGGTACTAAAATAAGTCATACTTTACAAACTATTACATTTAAATAAATATTCTTCAACAGAGAGAATTACAAAGCTTAATTGTGACGTAAAGTTAAGTGTATAAATAGAATTGATAATACGCAATCATGAATATTTACCCTGCTTGTAATTCATCACAGTTTGTCATATTTGCTCAGCTGTGATTTGATTGAGAACGACATTCATGTTGGCTAGAGACAGACCTGAAACTGAGTGTTTTGTGAACACATGTCGTGGTATGTCAGAGGTACGTCCCATCTTTACGGGTAATATTGTTACAATGTATACTGTCATTATCTTACATGTAAACATATTATTGAATTTGTTTTTATTATTTACATAAAACAAAACCATTTCCTTTATACTAAAATTTTCGTTTGTTATAAAATAAATTATAACATTTAAGAACTTGAAATACCATTACACCATATGTTGATTGCATGTTATTTATACATACTTTTTAAAGATTCTATGTAAATACAAAATATTAACATTGTGAGAGTGCAGAGTTAATCTTACCTACAAGAAAGTCAATAAATTATCTAGTCGTGTAATAATTGTTATATGGTTTCTAATGTATAATTCCATATTCATAATGTATATATGTATTTGATAAAATGTCACCTCCAGTAATGTATCTACGTTACAATATGAGTTCTATTTGTTTCAATCTACAATTGGAGTGATTTTATTTTGCCAAGCTTATAATTGTTATTTTTATATGCATAGTATTTATATATGCATACATAACAGACATAGTTTCTATAAAACTGTTAAATAGAGCATGTAACAAGTGAAGACCATTTTTACTCAGAACTCTATAAGGGTAGTTTGTTATATAGTCTTTCGATTTAATGCATTAAATAATGATCTTGTTGTGCATTACTAGGTTGTCAGAAAAAAAAAATATTAGGTAATTTTCTTAGTAATTTACTCTAGTTATGTTCTTAAATGTTCTCATATATTCTACGTATAACAATGATGTTGATAGCATATTTTACATTTTGTGATTTAGGTTGATGCAACATACCAATGCTGAAAAGGTATTTACCATGGAGGACTTTTGTTTTGGGTATTGTGTGTGGATTCATACTCATGTCTCTGTTGAAGTTTTCTTCCCTTATATTTGACTTCGAGAAGTCATTCAACAATAATATTAGGTAAATATTCAATTTGTCCTAGAAAAATAAAAATCATTGGCCCCAAATTGGTTTAGTGGTCCAAATTGTTATTGAAGCTGCTTAAGAGTGTTCATTTGGGTGCCCAGTTTTAGCACTCCAAGGAATTCAGTTCTAGATTTTATGGCATCCGCCACTAGGCGTGGTAAAGATCCTGACTCACTAACAAACAAACAATATATTTCCTTCCCCTCTCTCCCAATCATAGCCCCCGCCTGCCCCGTTCCGCAAACTCGAAGGAAGGACATAACTCTCAAAAATATATATCTTTTATATATTTACAAAATGTACTAGGTTAATTATTATCTTTTGTCCACAATATTCTCAAAATATTAATAAAGTATATCACACGGTTTGTTCATGAGTTATGCACCAAAAAGGCCAAATTAGTCACTTTGGGCAGCCATATGTCCATAAAACATTTTTTATAAATGTTTCCCGTAATATATTTATTACTTACATGGATACTAACAATGTTATTCAAAAACGCTTCAAAAAATTTTCGATCGAACAACCTTAAGGATACAGTTCCAGTGAATAAGTATTTTAGTGGGAATATACGGTTTTAATTTTTTTTGCGAATTTTTTTTAATTTTCACACTGCTTGATGGTAGAAATTCAATACAAATAAAAATCACCTATCGCAGCAAACTTATAACAATATAAGCACATGTAAAAATATTATTGGGGTCGATTTTAGCAAACCACTTGGGTCTAAGGCTTCAGACTGCATACTGAAATGTCCAAGTTCCGAAACCCCTCCTGAACTTGCGATAGCGATACGTTCTTCACTAGTTGAATATAGTTCACGTACAGAGCTGTAGTAACACAGGAACTGAAGCCTTGGTGAACAAAAAAAAAATACTTTGTGATTCGCTTTGTTCTGAGGATGAGAAGCGTAATTTTAGGTTGGACATCCATCTATAACATACAATTATATCGTTATTATTACACATAGGCCTTTTTTAACTTCCCAGCCTTGATTGCTCAGTGATACGTTTTTATCACTCTAATACTTCTATCAAAAGAACATCCACAGTTTCCCTATTTTCCTTGGTAGAAGCCATCAATGTAATTTCAAAAAGTGTTTTACTAGTAATTTAAAACAATTTGATCATGATTAAAATTAATTGGTCAGATTTTCTCTAGACGTGACCTATTTATTAATAGCACTCATTCTATTTTTGTTTCTGTATGATTAGAATACTATATATTACATATATGTTGATATTTACAGGTATGTGGACGAAAGTGTGTACAGTAACAGTACTGAGGCTAGTTCAGTCTCACCTTCCTCACTAGACCAACGCCTGGCGGATGAATACAAAGGTAAGCATCTCATTATTAAGCTCTGAATAAATCATAGTAATCTATTAACTGAATTCAGAATCATCTGCCTCAACTGGTGGATGAATTCCAAGGTAATTGTGATGTTTTACACTCATACTGCAGAAACAAAACTATGTAAATATACTAAACGAACTCTAGACTCGTCAAATGCATAAGGTATTTGAAGTATGAATTTAAAAGGTGGGCTGTTAAGGAAAAAGATTCTCGTTTGCACAGATATGAAGATGAAACCCCTGAAAGAAATAGTATTTAAGCTAGTTCAATATCACAGCTCTGCGTCGTCTTCTGCAGCTCCCACATTCTCCATAACACTTAACACTCAGTTCCGCCAAGTGATCGGGCTTCCAGGAGTCTTCTGCAGCTCCCACATTCTCCATAACACTTAACACTCAGTTCCGCCAAGTGATCGGGCTTCCAGGAGTCTTCAGGATTATTACTTAGTTGTTGACATTCTCTTTTTTCAGTCCATGGCTTCATCATCGGATTCCTCTGCACTTTATTTTTCAAAATTTATGTACTATTGTAAGATCTTTTATCGCTGAATTACTCTCTATTATTCTTTCTTCTCCAAATCCCCTGTGTTTTTTGTTTTGTTTGTTTTTTACAAGGATTTTATGGTACTGTTCTTTTGTATGCCTATAAATAAGTACTCACTGAGTTTAGCCTATTTTGTATACACGTTTCATCTGAAAAATACTTCAGTGTACTATTTAAATTCATTACCTAGTTCAAATTCGGGCACAAAACATAAACTTGTTCAATGTTGGTTTTTGCGCAATACTTGTTTCTAGTCTTAGTGTCATTCCTCTTCAGCCCTCTTTTCTGTTTCTGTAATACATATTTTAGTTTGAACCTTTACAGAGATATTCTCCTAAACATTTAATATATTTTTTTGCATTTTGCAAATAGGATACGTATGAGGGTATTGTTTACCGATATGCCTGAAATGTGAATCATGAAATGTAAATGCTTGATATTTTAGTAAATTAAAGAATATATTATTAATATTACTTCTAATAAACACTTTGGCTAGTAATATGCAAGTATAACTCTATTAGTTATTAGTTATGAGTCAATACCACTCTAATTAAAAACAATGTCGGAGAGTTTTTCTTCTTTCAGAAGATCTTAACTAATGTAGTTTTTAAATTATTTTATAATTTTTTTAAAGAATACAATATAGACGAATGGTACGCTCTGCCAGCCTCAGGGTCCGAGCGTACTCTTTCTATAGATTAGAGTATTTTTGTAGCCTTATGTAATATATGTCTTACGTGGTTGGAAACTACATAGCTCTGTGTTATATTGACAGGCAACACTTATAAATGGTAACAAATAATATACTTGCCACTTATAAACAATCTAAATAGTTAAATAGAGCAAAATAAATGTTTATACAAAGTTTAAGTGCATGTGTAAGGGATAGGTTCACGTGTTGTTCTCTGTACATTCCTCCACTGTTGGTACTTTGTCACAATCCCACATGTGTTATTGTAGGGTCGGGCGAGACACTTTGATACACAAGCGATGTTAGTTTTTTGTATAAAATACATATTTCTGAGCTCTATAACCTCGGAGCAGTTCCCACACCTGATTAAACTACTAACTGTAACTCAGCTAAACAACTCATGAGTGTGTTGCTCTGTTCGGTATGGCCTGATTCAAAATGGAATGACCAATTGATATCATGATTGTTCTTGTAGGATTCGAGTACTATCGTAGAATCGTTAAATACTCTAAAATAGTGACGATTTCAAATATTAATGCCATTTGTCATGGCCAAAACATCCGGAGAAGTTTGTTTTTTAATGGTAACATTAATTTTAAAATAATAGCTTTATTTTTGTTTTCATATTTTTCTTCTATCTATGATTTTTTAAAGCACTAGTTCCATATTTTTAAGTATAAGTAAGAGTATTCTCACTTCAAAATTGTAAGTTTTTGTTTTGATGCTGGCAAACACATGACCCACCTTTTTTAATTTTATCTGATAAAAAAATCATACCAGTTTCGATGGCTTTTTAGTTTATGTGTTAAAAAAACTATATATCATTGACACACCTTTGAATGTTTACGAACTGGTTTATTCAATTTTCAAATTCTCTTTTGAAATATTGACAATAAATTTAAAATGAATTTTACTTCTCGCGGTAAGGAAGAATTTTATCGGACTTGGGATATTTTACAGTTATTTTATCTTTAAAAGTTAAAATAATATTCATTTAATTTGTTATGTATCTAATTGTTACGTTTTTTATTTTTATTGTTATTGTTTATTAACTGTTAAGCCTTAAGTCCCCTTGGATGGGGAACTTGGAATGGTAGATTTTCTCTCAATGAATTCATATATTATCTGTACTTTGTTAAACATTTATTTATGAACTGCAGGCCAGGAAGTAGCTAGGCAGCTGGCCGACCGTGTCCGTGTCCTCTGCTGGGTGGCGACTGACCCCAGCAACCACGTTGTCAAGGCTGTTCATGTCCGAGACAGTTGGGGGAAACGGTGCAACACCCTCCTATTCATGAGCACACAGGCTGGTAAGCATTTTTACACTAAACTTAAGGCTAAAATATGTTTATTTTAAATGTATATAAAAAAATTAAATTTCCGTAATAATGATTATACTAGAAGTATATTATGTGGTTTATAACATAAATATTCAGAATTTCAGTCTGTAATTTAGGATCATATTGAAAAGTCAATTTTTCTGTATGCCATCTGGTTTTAGGATGCTTATTTTTACAAATTAATAAATATGACAGAAACAAATCAACTCCAACATTGCAATGTGGTAATTGTATTAAATTAATTTCAATACTGCAGAAATATCTATACACTGTTGTGAGTGTATAATTATGTAATGTTGTTATGAGTTGACGTAAACTCACAACAGTAAGTTTTAAATTTGACACAAGTTATATCAATTCCATTGGGCGTGTAGGTGTGGGTGTGGGTGGATCAGCACGTGTATGGGTATGTGGTTGAGAGGGCTGATTCGGTTAGGTAGGTTTGATTAAGTCTGAAAAATCTCAAATTTATTGAAAAATCTGGAACTTTAAAACTATAAATAATATCAATAGATGTCAAATATCTGAAAAATATTTTTATTTTTATTTATATCTACTGGTTATACATTTGAGTCGACATTTAAGTGCAGTAAAACTTGTGACTAAGCCCATATTGTAGATAGTATATGAGGTAGATAAGTACATGGACGTCATGGCCTACTGGTATGGCGTTACTTTATGTTCCTAAGGGACCGACTTCCACAATCTATGGCTACGGAAATGATCCCGGATTATCGGTCGGATGGTGTCAGTTTATACCAGCTCTTCCCTAAGGACCCTCAAGCGGCTTAAACCGCAACGCATACTTTGGAGCTAAGATGTTCTCATTTCTCAGGCTTCTCGTGTCTTGTGTGTTTCATGAAAACCTTGATAAATTTCATGAAATTTTAAAAAATATTATAGTAATAGTAGTAAAACAATGTCTATAGATTGTAAACTGAGAAAAGCCAAGTTATTTAGTCCTTGCATTACGTCAAATCTTCTAGAAAAATAAATAAACGGAAAATACTTTGTAAAATTTCCTAAAGAAGACTATAAGTCAAGTACAGGTTTTATAAATTACATTTTTAATTTCTCCAAAAACTTTAAAATTGACTGACTGTAAAAAATGAATAGTACGCAAAATTTAGAAATCTGTAAAGGTGACATTTCCCAGCAATGTAAAATAAACAATAATCTAACTGTAGGAAGCAGACAAATGCTTCAGCGGTCCATACACTACATGTGCATTGCACGCCGTGCAAGTACGACGTGCCAAAATATGTCGAACCGTGCCAGTGTGGGGAACAACTTTCAATGCACGGCGAGCATTGCATGGCACGACGGCAATGAGATCTGGTTTGATTTTCGACCCGCCAAGCCATCCAGCTTGGTCATGTTCGAAGAGACGTTGATGTCTAGTAGTTCTGGTAGGAACGTGGAATCTAATTGTACCCAGCAAGAAGGTGCAGTTGATTTGATGATTGAGGAGTTTGAATATGAAAATACAATCAGCCACCCGCCTCCTACATTCAAGACTCTGAAGACATTCAAGGCTCTGAAGCAGACAGCTCCTCGACTGGGACTTCACGAAAGTTGAAACCAGTACGACATCCCAGGAACCTGACAAAACGTCTTTGCACAGACTGGAGATGGTAAATATGGCCGAGCTGGTATGGTGACCAAACCACAGAGGCGTACTCGAGTAACTGGCGGACGAGGGACTTGTACAGTATCGTAGAGGATATTCCATGCGCAACAGCAAAGGATTCTTGGTTGTATTTTTTGAAATGAGTGATACGTCAGTCTTTATCTCTCCCAATTTCTTACCGTTGTTTATTAATTACATATTACGAAATCTTTGGATTGAAATATACCTAATTAAAGTCAATAACGTCATTAACGAAATTATAGTTTTACTTGTGGTTAGGTTTTATGGGTGGGGATGCAATATAGTCTAACTTTTATGGGGGGGTTGACCCTAGGTAATCCAAATGTGGCTATGACACTGGTATGGTATTTTAATGTTTGAAAAGATATTTTAATATCTGTAATCTGTCACATTTAATTGCATTTTTTTAAGAACATGTATAATTTTGTAGTCAAGTAAGCCACGTATGTTTTTAACCACCGCCAACGTTTTTAAATTTTAATTCAACCATTTTAATTTAGTGAACAGTTAGAGAATGAAAAATAATTCTTACTTGTCTCCATAAGAATTTGTGTGGAAGGTTTTCATTTATATTTTCATGAGTTAAAAATATATATGGGTTATTAGACGGACCCTTTTTTAATACGAACTCATTTTTAATGGACTAAATGCAAAACAAAAAACTACAGGTCTTTTTGTTCATTTCAAAAAAGCTTTTGATATGGTCAATCGTGAGATTCTTTTAAACAAATTGGAGACTGCAGGTATCAGAGGCATAGCTTAGAAATGGTTTCGTAGTTTTATTACAGGAAGAAGGCAGCAGGTAAAAATTAGGAATAATTTAAGTGAATCACTCATTGTTCGAACTGGACTTCCACAGAGGTATATGACATCTGCTACCATTTTCCTAATCTTTATAAATGATTTATTAGAACTCAATTTTAAAGGAAACATAAACGCTTTTGCTCTCAACAGATTGTTTACTCTCAAACAGATTCTTTTTTCCTTGCTAAAATTATTCATGACGATCTTCTATTACTCGGAAAATGGTGTTTAATAAATGAAATGCAAATAAACGTCAGAAAGACAACATTTATAAATTTTTATTTCTTTAGCTTTGACACTCCTTCTCCTTTAATTTTTCGTTCGTCATACTGCAATATCCACCACTCTACCTGTCAACCTATAGTAAAAGTAAAATCTATTAAATATTTAAGAGTTGTGCTTGATAAAAAAACTTAATTTTGAACCACACATCTTAGACTTACACTCAAAATTAAGATCACAAATTAGGAAATTTGATTTTTAAGACCTTTTTTAAGACATTGCTCTTGAGAACTCTTTATTTTGCGTTAATTAATTCAAGATTACAGTATGCTTTGCCTTGCTGGGAGAGTACTTACAAAACATTAATAGATAAGATAAGAACCACTCAAAACTTTTTTCTGCGAATTATTCTTTAAAAAATCTAAACACACAAGCTCTTTTCCTTTGAACCAACAGTTGCGTATTTTACCGATCTAAATTTGTTTCTTTTTTCATTTTTAAAGTACTGAGATTGTTTTTTTATTCGGAGTGGAAATAGAGAAAATATCATGCCATATCATCTTTACAGTACGAGAAGCTATGCAAGTAAATATTTTAAATTACTCAAAGTAAACAAAAATATTTTCTGTCACTCCTTTTTGTACTTTTATCCCTAAATTTTTCAATCAACTTCTGCTTTACATAAAAAATATAACAAATCTTAAATATTTTTGTAAAAATATAATCACTCGGCTTTATGGTCAACAGGATGTAAGACATCTTACAAGTTTTTTAGCGTAAAAATCTAAAAAATGAATTACAGTTTCATATATTATACCTATTACATTTAATCTGTACTTCCTATTTTATTTATATATTTATGTTTATTATTTATTAATTTATTTTTAATGGAATCTATATTTACTTTGAGATGTTACAGCAGGCAGATAACAAGTTTCTGAAATAATGCTACACTGTAGTAAGTTTTATTATTTGTAATTTATACGATTTTGTAACACTGGTCACACTAATTGATAAAGTGGCCATGTTAATTTCTCAAGCACAACTATATTGTTATGCATGTTTTCTATTATGAAAAACAAATTTCATTCATTCATTTATTCCTTGTTATCACTAGAATGAATTAAATAATTGATAATATTAATTTCCCTTCGCTGTTATTATACTTATTTATTATTGTCTTCTTTTTAGATAGTTCACTGCCAGCAGTGGTTCTAGATGTTGAAGAAGGCAGAGAACATTTGTTTGACAAGACACGAGCTGCCATGGAGTACGTGTACAGGAACTACGGTGAATCGATTGACTGGGTGTTGAAAACAGATGACGATACGTAAGACTGCGTTTGATCCTTACATCTCATATTTGTCTTATGCATGATTAAATTTCATTCTCCCTAAGTTAACAGCACATTTTACTGGTGGTTGTGATTGATAACGTATATGTGACCTTCCACCATGATTGCTGTTGTATTTTATCCCTTACCCTCCTCCCTACAATGTTTTTGATGTGGAAAGCGAAAACAGATCTATTTTCCGGTTGACATTTTCTAAGCTAATGTTTAACTTTTGAAAATGGACATCACTACCATATTTGTGTATATATATATATATATTTTTTTTATTTAAATGTTTAAATGACCACTTTAATACACAGAGTGAAGTAAGTAGGTTTTTGGAAAACTCAACTAAAGATTCTAAAACTTTATAAGTTTTTTATTTTTTTATTTTTTTTTTATTCATCCTCAAGAAATTGTTTTTACGTATGTCAACCCTTGAAATACCTATTATTAGTTACATAAGTGAAACATTTATCGTTGTTATTGAAACTATTTGAACTGACCGTTTAGGTGATTCGTCTTCCTCCCTTATATTCATGACTTCTCAATGTTTGCTCTGTAAAATAGACTTGAAAAGCTTCAAAACTTCATCAATAATAAATCTACCTAACCCTATGTCTTTTAAACACCTAACAACTTGGTCACTAGTCATTATTAAATTGATAAACTCAGTCATAAAGAGATAAGCACACCGTATAATGGGTAAACTGGTAGGAAAACCAGAAGCAATAAGAGTCGAGTTATTTTTTCAGTTTGTTTATTATTTAAATTTACGATTAACTAAGCTAAACTCCTAATTAGTAGTTAGATTGGCAATTAATTCAATAGTATATTTTCCCAAATTAGCAGTAAAATAGTTTTAAAGTTGGACTAAACTGAATACAAGCCTGATTCGATTCAGTAAGTCTTAGTATATTGTGATCTAGAAGAGCAAGTTCAATAAGGAAGGCTAGTCAGTAGAAAAATAAAATAATAATGCAGTCAGAGATAGTAATAATATAGACAGACAACATGCTATTGTTAAGTTGAATTAGTTTTATAAAATTCCACTAGAATGCAGGCAAAGCAACTTTCTGAGACACTGTAATTAAGGTGGTTAACTTCTTGCCTGTCCCACGCTCATTCTCCATAAAGACAAGGGTCCCTATTCTCTGTCATGGATTTAATTGTTTAAATTCTTTGACAAGGCGAGTTTAACTATAATAAATGACAAGAAAGTGAAAATCGATACTTTCGACCCAAACCACTCAATTCGGTCTTACTGTAAACTTAACTCCCCAGACAAGAGGGGGTCTTTTCGTTTTCTGCATGATATTTATAGGTTTAGAAAAGATCAATCAATCTTAGCTAGTTGTGCTATCTATATTTCTCCAACATAAGTCCATCCTTCCGGGATAATCTTGGCTGTGGAGAGTGATGGCGATTGGTAGAACTTGTAAAACCACGAATTTTTAAATAAATGAAAATCAGTCAAAAAACGTGTATATGTGTAAAGGAAGTTTCTTTTGTATTTGTATGTTAAAAATTAATCTTGCTTAGTAACACTAGAAACATATGGCACCTATTGAAGAAATACTACATTATTTGATTTCATCAACTGAATCAATCAAATAGTAAACGTGTTTCTTATAACGATGCAAAATTCTAGGGCGGTTGTTTTCTAGGAACGATGCAAAATAAATCACAGGGGTTGGTTGGCCGAGGCGAGTTTGAGTTAGAAGGTAATTGAATACTTAATTTCCTAGCTCAAATATCATCAATACTTTGAAGCATACGACTTCCAGGAGTTTGAAATATATTAGTACGAGTTAGATATTATGCTCGAAAAAGTATTATGCTCCATATGTAGTTAGTCAACGTCATTTTGCATTACCTAAACTAACCCTCAAAATATAATACTTCAGGCTTCAACCTCAAACTTAGTATATATATATTTTAGCAAGATGAATTTTAAATTAGGAACCGATTGTGAAAATATTGCTACACCAAATAATAGTAATTTAAATTTATATATCAATACATCCACCAATTTTTTTTATTAAATTAACGAGCGTACTCTTTGTAAAAAATCATTGACTTACCCAGGAAGTGTAACTAAGCTTCTTAAATGCTCAGTGCAGAAAACTTAATTTCTACCTTAGATAATTCTTATCATAATTTAACTTGTAACATAAATTTTAAATTTATTTTCAAGGATGAGTTAAAATTTACAATTATATTTGATACTTCTAAAGAACATAAACAATAACAAAGGGATGCTTTTTTCATATCACTACTAATCATATCAAATCCAAATATTTGATTTTGTTTCAACAAGCTTAGCACAACTGTTTCTTTCAGATTTGTGGTTGTAGAAAACCTGAGGTACTTGCTGTCTCAATACGACCCCTCTGAACCTCTGTATCTGGGTTGTCGTTTCAAACCATTCACAAAAAATGGATTCATGAGTGGAGGAGCCGGTAAGTATTGTTCAACGGACAATATGACAACACTGCTCAAGCAAGTTGAGTATTCATTATTCAATTTCACTACTTTATCTAAGAAAGTGGCACACAATAGTCAAATTTCCTCTGAATTCAAGATAAAACTACACTTACAACTCTGCAAGTGTAGCTTACAATTTTGTAACTTTTAGTGTAGCTAAACCAAGCCGAAAAAGTTATATTCATACATTGAGAACACGTATTTCATTCAACCTTGGATAGAACAAATTGTGATTTCACAAAATCCTTATGGAGGTTTTACTTAATTGATGTGGTGTTAGTAGGCATTACACTACCCCATAACAAATTATCTCCATTAATTTGATTTAAAATAAAATTTGGAAAATTTTACTTCACTTAAGGCATTGTTTTAAAGCGTTTTAACTCTAGATTAGATTGTATATTGCAGTCTAAACCCATCTGATGGTGTGGTGTGTTTGTAACCTTAAATCAAACATACAACTTCAAGACACTTTGTTATAGACCAGCCGCTCGCTAAATAATCTGCGCAGAACCTCGATTTCCGGAGTGGTTGGTGCACCTAGTATACCAAACGCCATACCCAAGCGAGACTCAGCCGATGATAGGTTTCTTCCAAGCAGACGACATATAGGCCTAAGTGTGGATGTGTTCTAAATCAGATATTTTAAAGCATATTGTTAATGCGTATTAACCTTAAGTTAGATATATATTGCCACTGCTAATGCCGTCAGGTGTGGTGCGTTTTGACCTTTCATCAGACGTATATTGTTCGTCAGTATGATTTAGTCCAAATCAGATGTTGGTAAGACACAATCTTAATATGTATTAACCTTAAGTTAGATGTATAATGTCGCTTGTAATGGCGTCAGGTGTGGTGCGTTTTGACCTTTCATCAGACGTATATTGTTCGTCAGTATGATTTAGTCCAAATCAGATGTTGGTAAGACACAATCTTAATATGTATTAACCTTAAGTTAGATGTATAATGTCGCTTGTAATGGCGTCAGGTGTGGTGCGTTTTGACCTTTCATCAGACGTATATTGTTCGTAAGTATGATTTAGTCCAAATCAGATGTTGGTAAGACACAATCTTAATATGTATTAACCTTAAGTTAGATGTATAATGTCGCTTGTAATGGCGTCAGGTGTGGTGCGTTTTGACCTTTCATCAGACGTATATTGTTCGTCAGTATGATTTAGTCCAAATCAGATGTTGGTAAGACACAATCTTAATATGTATTAACCTTAAGTTAGATATATATTGCCACTTCTAATGCCGTCAGGTGTGGTGTGTTTTGGCCTTTCATCAGTATATTGTTCGTCAGTATGATTTAGTCTAAATCAGATGTTGGTAAGACACAATTAATCTTAAGCTACATAAATGACATATCATTTAAGTAAAACTGTTCATGCATTTTAACTCTAATGCCTAATACTTCTTATGCACATTAGTGTTTTTAATCCTATGTATATATATATATATATATATATATATATATATATATATATATATATATATATATAAAATTGTCATAAGCAAACTATACCCTTTTAAAATGCTGTTTATTATTGTTTACTAAAACTGTTTTACAGGTTACGTATTAAGCAGAAAGGCATTAAAATTATTTGTAGAAGAAGCAATGCCGAATGAAGCAATATGCATGCAATCTGGAACGGGTGAGGGAGAGGACGTTCAGATGGGTAATAAAAATTATGTTTTATTTATTTTTATTTTTATTATTATTTTTATCTACTTTATCAAGTGTCCTATAAGACATGTTGTACCTATATTATTTATATTACTATACTGACTACATTGAGTGATAGTCTCACTTCTTGATGCATTGGATGAAGATATATTTCCATAAATTGTATGCTATCATTAGTTTTATTTTAATTGTTAAATAACTCCTAGTTAATACTATACTGATCCTTTGGTGTAATAACATCATGCTATGCACACGTATATGCGAAATTGTTGTATTGTTTCAGAACTACATCTTCAAAGAACTGAAATGTATGGTATTTATCAAGCAACTGTCTCTAAAAACCTATATACACGATCACCTTATTGATCAATATTTTATTTATATTCATAAAACCAATAAAATACACATATGATATATTGGTCATAAGAATTAATATTACCAATCAGATTAGTATAATAATTACAATATTGTACTAAAATGTATTGTGCTGTGTGCGTGTTCATTCATGAATATTCTCACGGTCCGACAGGGTCCTAAATGAATAAGGCGATTCCACTTCGGCCTACTAATTGTTCTTTTATTTGCACATTCTAAATTACATAATATGAAATATTTACAAACTTAAATTATTACTTTGACACTATTTTGACAATTAAATTAATCGCTAATATTTACAACAATTTATATTACTTATCACACTGTTCACTCAATATTCGACACTGCTCGGTATTCTTTCACTGCACTGTCACTAGACTGCCACAATTACACACTGTCATTTTACTGTCACCTCCACTGGGCTGACACTGCCAGTTTATAGACTGTCACTGTCACTCTCTTATAGACTAACTGACTGACTCTTCACTGACTGTCAGGTCGGCAGAAGTGTGTCTTCATATGACCCCTGAAGATTCTGGAACTGGTGATGGTGATCCGGGAAGGGCAATCTAGAACTTCTCGACTCCAATTCAGAAGGGGCCATCCAAGGGTAATGTTGTATTAATATATTACCCATTATTATTGTATTCAAATATGTTTGAATGACATATTACATATAAATCATTCGTCTGGTAGCCTACAGGCGAATGGTCTGCCATTCTAGTTCTTCCTGGGAGACCTGGGTTGGCCCCGCGGGCAGTACCCGTGCAGTCAGGGGACGCAAAGATCTAGGCGGTGCCGACGGTAACTGCTGTGATCCGTAACACTAATTACAATATTGTACTAGAATGTATTATGCTGTATATGTGTTAATTCATGAATATCAACGGCTCATTATTTGGCTAGATTTAAAATTTGATCAAATAATTTACTACGCTGACCAGTTACTAATTTTATTGGGTTTTTGACTGTTATAGGAAGATGTTTGGAGAACGTCAACGTGTCGGCAGTGGACACGAGGGATGACGTGGGGAAGGGACGTTTCTTCCCCTACTATCCAGAGTTCCACTTGTTCCCTGACTACGTGTCTCCAGCGTACGAGTGGTACTGGAAATACCAGTACTATCCTGATGCTGAGGTGAGACTACTATCTATGACGAAAACATCAAAAGTACACACAAATTTGAACACCTACGATTTCATATACTTATTTTCAAGCCAATAACTGTATAAATCTGTATAACGAAGTGACAATGAACTAAAAGCTGTTGGAAAACTATTTTCTTTCTCACTTTCATGTTATCAGTATATATTTTTTAATTTAATGTTTACGAGTTTAGAAGATATGTTGACTCATGGAAAAAAAGTGTTACAATTTAATTTTCCAGAGACATTGCTATTTTCTATTTCTCCCTAAAATACCCAAGTAAACCTACTTGCTTTAGTGTCAAAAATGACAACCAATGTAAAATGGATTGCTTGATTGTTCAAATTTTTCATGATACACATAAATAAATTAAGAGTTTTGCCTGTAACTTGCTTGAAATAATGTCATATTTAACATATTAACTTTTCTTGTATCAGAGAATCAAAAATTATTCTCTATTCCCTTGTCAGTACCAGGCTTATGGAAGAATGCCTGGCAACTAATGATACTAAAATCCGCAGTTGTGTTCACCGAGGTGCCACTACAAGCCAGACAGACGTGATGCAGGAGACGCTGAATATATTCTGCAACTAGGCCTACACATCACCCACTAAAAATATAAAATTCATATTTACAAATATTTTTAATTTATTATATTCTTAGATAACAATTATTTTAATTTGAACAACGAAGCACACATCCAACCAATGTTTCCACAGAGACTAGTAGTCCTAAGATTCTCATTTGTAAATCATTGCTTACGGCAACTCCATACTGACAAGTGAATGTGGATTGGACAATAGACGTCTCCGATAACGCTTGCTTTGTTTACGTTTTACAAGAAAATGATGGTAGGTAACACACTGATGTGTAAGCCGTTAATTCATTAACCCAAATTAAGGCTAAGAGGCTAATCGTGGGTGTTTTAAAATTATCCAATTCCCTGTTTACTTAAATATTTCTTTAAGAGCTGTACAGTATATGAAATCAACAAATAATAAGATAAATAATAAGCATGACGAAAGTTTGACATTGTTCTTTTCTTAGTTCTAACCATATACTGTTCAGTTAGATTTCAAATCACTCGTTGAGTCTTTCTCTGTTTCAGGGTTTAGACTGTTGTTCAGATACAGCTATCTCTTTCCACTACGTATCTCCGGAGCAACTACAGGTGTTGGACTACCTGGTATTTTCACTTAAGGTTCACGGAACTACACTATACAATAGACAAATAGACCCAATTATAATTAGAGTTTAATAACATTATTTCTACCTTTTTGTTTTATTTAGATATTTTGAACAGATCAAATCCGTAATATGTTTAATTTATTCTAATTAAAATGTGAAATGTATATTTTGTCTTCTTGATCATTTATCTGAGGCTTACTTTAATCACGTTCACACCAATAAGTAATGTTAATAGAAACAATTTCCTTTTAGCCTAATGCTGATTTCTTTAAAATTGTTTTTCAATTGAACGAGAAAATGACGCAGCTGCGTTACTTGGTAAAAGCTTAAAGTGGATTGGAACAGACTAAACAAGCTCACAACTTGCTTTCGTGAGCCGCTTGTTGTTTGTATTGAAAAAGTTTTTATTCTCTTATCATTTGCGGATTTTGGTTACATATACACATAGTTTGCAAAAATGGAAGTAAATAGTTTATAATACCATTAAATTTTGTATAAAAGCACTATAATATAGAAGTACATAATAACTCTTTTAATCATGAGACTAAATATTACTTTTGTAAAAACTCACATAACAAAGTTAATACCCACAAGGGGGCACCCCCATCCACTAAGCACACCTCAATCTTCGGCTACGGTAATACGGTTGGTAGAAAGTCTCACTCGCTGCGCTCGTGACACATCAGCCTTCGGTCTCAGTCTGTAATTTGTAAGTTAACTACTATTTGACTATTAAAAGGAAAAAATTAGTATTGTTTTTGTTTCTGCTGTTTTTTTTTTTTTGTTTTTTTTTAATTTAATGTTTAATGATCTACTGTTATTGTTGTTTTTATAAGATAAAAGGTTTATATTAAAGGATACTTATAGTGGAATTTCGAAAAGCTGTTTGTTTGTGTACCTCTACGGTACAAAAGTTGCATTTTTGTTATTTTCGTTAAACGGTGGTTGTAAGGTTTATAAATTCAGATGGTTTTACGCAAGGTAAGTATTATAAGTTAGGGATCATTATGGCGTCACTGGAGAGATCAGCTGACTTTTAGTAGGAGCTGTCACTGTGTTTGAGTAACAGTGATATAACGACTTGCAGAGTACTCCAGTAACACGTTACGATAACCTAATATTTTAATAATAAAGCTTGTACAGCTCATTTCTCACATTTGTGTTTTCATAGTTATTTACAATTTATTTTTAAAAAGAGCTACTGTCAATTAATATGTATGGTTAATTTAAGAAGAATTAAATGTAATGAAGTTACTAATTAAGTATTAAAATATAATGAGAAGTATTGTAAGCCTATAAATACAAATGTTTGGTTATATTTATTGCTTAGCTGTATATAATTAGGAATTGCACTTATATAATATAAATAGAGACTGTTATTATTCTTTATAATTTTATTAATGTACAAAATAAAATTACGTATGTTGGTTCTAAAAAATATGTTGACAATGATTGGTTTACATAGTACGTGTTCTCAAGTTCAGATGCTACCGGTAAAACAGTTTCTGCAATTCCAGTTACTATAAATAAAGTTATAGTTTACTGTGACAATAACGATAGCAGTTTCTTATTAGCAATGCCTTTGTTTATTCTGTTACTTAAAATAACTAGTATTTCTACAGCTGGTGGAACGATCTCTACAGTGACGTCATAATCCCTACCTATATATATAAAAGAGAAAACCCTCATTCACTCATCACTAACTCTCCCACTTCCCATGTAGGAAGTGAGCTGACATTCTGTACACTGTTTCTTTAGGTCTTAAATAGGACAACTAAAGTATTTTCATCTTGATAAAATACTTTTAAGAGATATAAACGTCCCCTGAAAGAGTGTTCCATAAGGATAACATTGGGTTCATATTATCACAGTATAATACAACCAGTAGCGACAATCCGCTATAAAGTTTGCGACAAGCACGGCACTAGTGCTTGTATCGACGGGAGCGTGAAGCGCGTATTTCTGTATTATTTACATTCTTAGCTGTTATTAGTAAATATTACAAATAAACTGTCATGGCCCTTTTTCTTTTGATATTATTCCACTTATTTGCAAGATACAATTAAAAAAACAACTTTATTGAGGTGTGTTGTATGCTCCTGCCATTTAAACAGCGCTAGCGTCGCACTAGTCCCACAGTAATTAAATGGGAGTGTCGTTGCTGGGTGTTTTATATTGTGATATTAGCTAATTAATAACAGCTGTTTTGTAAATAAATAAACATATTTGACATTTATCCTATTGATGCATTAACAGTTTATAATTAATTACACATTTCCTAAATTTGTTCTCTATACAATTAAATGTAAAATCTATTGGGAAAATTTACAATATTGAGATAACCATGCTGAAATTTCCCTAAATCAGACTTATATGGTTTTCTAGACCATACAACTTTGTTGTCTAGAAGAATGGCAGCAAGTTGAGTTGTATACTGACGTGATGGTTTAGAGGGAACCATAATGGTAGGGTAAAAAGCGCAGCGAATATCCCGTAGCGAAGCAAGGACTGTCGGCCTATATCATCTATAAAAGGTACTGACTCACTCATAATTAATTCTTGAACTTCCCAAAACCTAATATTCTCTTTAGGTCTTAAATTCTTATTATTATTCTTACTTATGAGACGCCGACACAACGTTGTGCGTATTGTATGAATATGAATGATGATATGAGTGTGGATGAGTGTAATCTGGTTACTAACTGAGTTCGACTGTTCCTCAGAAAGGGCAATTTATTAATAGCCTAACAGCCAGGGCAACTAAGGGACCTACAGCTTTACGTGGAGTCCGAACCACGTAGTGTTGGTCTGATGTTCAGCTAACTGACAAGTCTAACACTCATTTATCTTCCTTACACAACATCCGATCCTTAACCAC
This sequence comes from Stictocephala bisonia, assembly GCA_035578905.1. Classification (NCBI taxonomy): domain Eukaryota; kingdom Metazoa; phylum Arthropoda; class Insecta; order Hemiptera; family Membracidae; genus Stictocephala; species Stictocephala bisonia. The sequence goes on along the minus strand of JAQJVL010002900.1, from coordinate 2,478 downwards.
CATCCAACATGGACACCCCAACGTGTCCACACTGATGGCAACCATTGCCGTGTGGTTAATATAATATTAAGAGAACCGAATATGGAACCTATCGCCCACAATCTCTCAAACACTTTGTCCACAAGTAGTTGGGTTACAGCACTGCGCCACCAGTGCCGACAATAGGACAATTAAAGGATTTTCATCTTTATAAATTACACCTAAGGGGTAGTGACCACCTCTGAAAGGTTGTTCTATAAGGATAACATGGGTTTTTTTTTTTGTAAATTAACAAATATCTATATTTAATATATTTCATTTCATGATACGACTTTGTATATCTTATTTTATTGAAATGCCAATGAACTTCTGTAAGAACAATCTCAGAAACAGACAAACCAAAATCAACAGTGGTTCATATGCAAACTACGGACACTTAAAAAGCAAAATGAGGAGGAAGTCCAATGCGATAGAGTATTCAAAATATTATTCCACAGAAAATTCGTCAGCATCTGCATAAAATAATATCATCATACTAGTATAAAAACGACCAAAATTACCGTGGACTAACCAAACTTTTAAAACGTTTAAAATTATGTTACTAAATAACCATCTTACTATTAGGTTTAATATTAAAAGAAGACTTTTTAGTGCTATACTTACACTTAGTACAAATGTTCATGCAATAATGGAATTATTATTATTAAATTTTGCCCATAATCGATTATTTGGTATCTTAAACGCTCAACTAATTGCGTTTAAAAGTAAACAATATATTTTTATAACAAATATACATAAAGACAACACTTAGCAATCTTTTGTGATGTTTTTAATAATCAAGTTCGATTTCTGTCTAAAAAGACCAACTTCAGTTGTACAGAATGATATAAGGTTATAAACATACTTAACTGTAGAATAAGTACAATAATTCAGGAATATATAAAATTAAATTTTCAACTTGTCCTAAATATTACATTGGCCAAACAGGAAGAAGTTTTAGTAAAAGATTCAAGGAACACATACAAAAAACAAACTTAAAATTTTATCAACGTGTGCTGAACATTTAATTCAAGGAAACCATAATATTTCATCAAATGAAGAAAATTTTAAAATTATCCATTTTGGATGTATAAATTAGTTCACATTAGGGCTACTATTTTAATAAAATCAAAGATAAATATAATTAAATATAAATATTAAAAGGGTACTTTATTATATTTATCTTTGATTTTATCCATTTTGGACCTAAAAGTAAAAAACTAGATGCTATTGAAAAATTTTACATATACAAAAACACAAAAGAAGCCCCATCATTATTACTCAACGACCAAATAAACTTTTACTCAAATATTATGTTCGATTCTATCATGAAGATGCAAAATTATAAAGTTTAACAAGATTTACAACTTATCCATATACATTTTTATTTAAATTGTTATAGTATCAGCTGTTGAATTATTTTTTCTACAGTTAAGTATTTTTATAACCTTATATCATTCTGTACAACTGAAGATGGTCTTTTGAGACCGAAATTGATCTTGATTATTAAAAACATCACAAAAGATTGCTAAGTGTTGTCTTTATATATATATATATATTTAAATATTAACCAATCTAACGGCTACAAATTTTGAACAATATTGATGAGTTCTTAAATCAAACAAGACATTTTAAAAATTATATACAAAATGTAATGCGGTAAAAGTGGGTAATCTTATAATATTTTCCAAATTACGATTACTATGAGAGTTAGTACAATTGAATGCGTCTTTACTTAAGTAAAAATGTATACTTCAAAATAGCTCTAAGCTGTTTGCTTACCCAGACACGCTAGTGGCCTTGACCAAAGGGTTCTGACGTTATCGCAAGATTGTCATCTTTGAGCCGTTGGTCCCCAGGCTGTGTTAGAGAGGGATCTTGGCCTGGTAAAATAACACCTCTTTTAACTTTTTAAGCCATTATGTATATTATAATTTCAAAGTTAAATTAAGAAAGTACCAAACATTACCTAAAATAATTTTTGGGTATTCCAAGTAATTCTAATTCCTCTGAAAAAAGGTTAAGTTCAATCATTCAATTTTCATCAAAACACGTGTTCATAAAATCTTTGTTCAAAACATATCACAGAATTTTTAAATAAGTTATTCGAATCGGCAAAGCCCTTAAAACATAAATAGAAGCATGAAAAAGTGTGAATTTTTTTAAAAAAACAGCACGAAGGATTATCAATGATTCGTCATGAGAGTCAAAGTTGATTAACGTATCTAAAAGTATTTCGATCAATGTTGAAAACCTAATTATTGAAGATTCTTCTCTTATAACAAACTAATTTAAACCTTCTTCTCTTCGGTTGCATTGCCTAAATTAAATTCAAATGTTTTTAAAGACATTGTGAAATTACTGACATTGAGAAAACAAAGTTGTTCATGGTTTTGATTCCGGTGTCACTGAGGTGGAGGTAGTCCGTGTCATGCTGAGACTCAGCTTTCAGAATTTTTC